>QBDW01001000.1:0-11625 GCA_003261595.1 Maconellicoccus hirsutus
TATGAAAATTAGTGCTTTTTGGTAGATAAATGAAGGATATTTTTGCTTAGGTTTTTTGAAAAATTTTAGAATTGTGATTTTAGTAAAGATTTAGGGTATATTTTAATGAATTGTCCTGGTGTCCTAGACCTGCCCCTATACTACTCCCGCTTCTTGTTTTTGTACAACCGAACGTGAAAAAGAAAATAATAAATTGAATAATTTTAATACGAAACGAACACACCGATTCAGCCGATCCCTTCGCGCTATCTCTTTCCCCTTTCAACTTCGCCAAGTAAATACGACGTTAAACTTTGATAAATTCGAATCAACAAACGCCGAGATGTACGTAAGTACAAAAAAAAAGTACACTACCATAAAAACCACTTAGAAAATAACGACTCCACTCGAATTATCCGAGTAAAAAGATAATTAAGCAAATACATCAGTAGTTAATTTACAACAACGCATACCATAGTCGTACCCTCGAGAAATACTTAATTTCTTACGTTTCTACTCTTTTCATAGAGATCACAAGACGCAAAAAAAAAAAACAAAAAATACTCATGTTAAATTATACGCTATCCTTGCACAGACGGAATAAAAAAAAGTATCTTTTATTCCGCCACTTTATGCACGCACAAAGTACAATATAAAAAAAAATCTCCATAACCGTGAGAGCATTCTTTCCAAAGACACTTTAACGTTAAAAAGAAGCCTCGTTTCGATAAACTGCTTCGTTAATTTTTACTCAACCAATAGAAATTTCCAGTTCATCGAAGACGAGCGCGCAAAATTCCGCCATAGATAAAGTTTCCGTTCGACGCTAATTTAAAGCTTCACTTCGACGATTTTACCATTCTTATTTTTCGAAACAAAAGTCGCCGTATCAGTGGTTCAGTTTTCTTACATTATACTCTCTCTCTCTCTCTCTCTCTCTCTCTCTGCATTCTGAATTCCGTCGTAACCGTGCCAATTTCTTCCTCTGTAGCAACTTGTACGAAATACCCTTTGAATTAGTCACGTTTTTAATTATTCTTCAAATTGTATAAAAAATTTCAATTAGTAACACGGTCGATGTTCGTTTCCGTCGAAAAAATTCCCATTATTTTGCATAGGGTGACTCGAAAGTAACTGGTTTTGCATTTTGTACCGTTTTCTCTACTTCTCGTACGAAGCAGGGGGAGTGAGAATCACGTATCTATTTCTTATTGAAATTTGAACAAACATAGATGTATTTTCGACAGACCGTCATCTCTTTTTCGGATTCGTTGCGCGCGAATAATAAATACAATTTTTGCTTTAAATAATTCATCGTTCCTCGACGCATCGTTGAACTGTATACGAACACCTCGTTAGCAGTCACCTTAACCGGGCGCACATCGCGCTTGCATAATGTACCTGTTGCCGGGTACTTTTTATAAGCCCTTCGAACATCGTAAACTTCGAACATCGGTCGACGATTTTCGATAACGCAATCACATCGCATCGTCGCAGCACAGCTTCCTTTATGAGAGCGCCGTCCGACGACCGCCGCTTTATTACGATTCTATAGGTAGGCTGCACTCAAGATGATTACTAACGAGGATTCCATTAAACGAATGCTAATATTTCAAGCGGAAACTTATCCCGGCTAAAATTTAATAATTTCTGCCTAATGCATAAGTGAACGATACCCGTTGCCTTATTCGTTAAACTTAATGGTATTTTGATTAAAGTACACAACTCCGTTTACTTTATAAGTCACTTTTGTTAATTAGCTTGTTATTTGGTCGGTTAACTTATCGCTAGCAGCATCGTTTATTATGGTATCTTAATAGCGAAAATATGCCCGGCAACGTAAATTATTACACCGACGGAGCGTGCAGCGTCGCTGATTTTCTTTTTTCTCCCTCGCTTCGGGCCGGCCTTCTTCACGCTCTGACCCCGAGAAAGAAATCATTTCCTCGTATTAATCTCGCGGTACATACGTATACGCAATACGCACTACACAACGTGCAACCGAAACCTACCGAGATTTCGGACACACGCGACCCATAATTCGCACAGCATCCCGTCGAATCCTACACGGATACGCGACCAGTGCGACGCGTCTCCTTGGGTCTCTTCGGAGTACCTCGCGCAGCCTCGCAGCGGCATTTCTTCCGCCGGTAACCGCAAAAAACAAACGCTCGTGACTCGTACGTGAAAAATTACGCACCTGCGAATTCCCAAGCGATAAAAACTTGCCCGACAATCGCAATCTCAAAATTAGTTCAAAACTTAGCAAATGAGTCGTTCGGTACGCTCATCGGTAATAAATCGCGCTTTCGATACGATTCCGCGTCACATTTCCACCAACTTAACGCTAACGTATCGCAAATCCGGTACTTTTCACGTTTACGCTTTTATAAATCATCGTATTCGATTCGAAGCTTTCGAAAATAAACGCAGGGTATCCCAAAGTGACGCCGACGTCACCCTACGTCGAAGCTAATTTTCACGCCCGTCGTGCCGAAATATCTCGTACTCTCGAAGGCGCACGTTGAAAAGACGAGCAGAAAAAAAATCCTCATCGCGCCAGAACGAGCGAACCAAATATCGTCAAATTTGGAACACAGTAAATTACTGGTAATTATAGAAAATACCGAAAAACCGCAAATTTGTGGTAAATCATCATTGGTTACTAACTGTAAATTAACAGTAAATTACCGTAATTTGATGGTAAAGTACACAAAACACGGTAAATTACTGCAAATATGATTAAATCATTGTAAATTACAGGTAAATTACATAAATTAAATTTTTAGCAAACTACAAAAATTGACGGTAAATTACTATAAATTACTGATAAATTTCCATAAATCACCAATAAATTACCATAAATCGTCGGTAAATTACCATATTACTAGTAAATTACAGGTAAATTACCATATTACTAGTAAATTACAGGTAAATTACCTTAAATCACCGGTACATCACCACAAATTACTGTTGAATTACCGTAAATTACCATAAATTACCGGTAAATTATCATACTACTGGTAAAGTACTGGTAAATTACCAAAATTCACTAGTAAATTACCATAAATCACCGGTAAATTACCGTAAATCGCCGGTAAATTACCATAAATTACTGGTAAATTACCATGTATCATTGGCAAATTACCGTAAATCGCCGGTAAATTACCATAAATTACTGGTAAATTACTGTAAATTATCGGTAAATTACGATAAATTGACGGTAAATGACCATAAATTACTGGTAAATTACCAAAAATCACTAGTAAATTACCATAAATCACCGGTAAATTACCACAAATTACTGTTAAATCACTGTAAATTACAACAAATTACCGGTAAATTACCACAATACTACGAACTTGCGGTAATTATTGCAACTTATCAAGATCGCATTATAAAATGACATTTGCAACAATTTTGCTGTCATTTGACTTTTCGTAATAATGGTAATTTACCCCAACTGCCATCAGCTTCTCAAAAGGCCGAAAAGATTTTTGTAACATCAATTACAATTGGGAATAATTACGAATAGAAAAAAGGGAATGTACGGTAGCGGGCGTTGCGAAGCAATGTGAGGGGGGTTGAACTAGCGAAGCTAGTTCGCATTCATAAAACTGAAGAAACTTCTTCAAAACGGACGAGATTATCATTTCGGTCGTAAAATCTTTACCTTCTCGAGTTCCAAGGTCGTCGAAACTTCGTAATATAACGTTTAGTTCCGCAGTTCCAGATACCGCATCATCCACCCGACATCGTGAACCTTGACCAAGCCACCTGAAAAACGATAATTCGAATAATTTTCCGATTCACATCAATATCGCTGTTCCCCTTTTTTCCTTGAAACGCCTTCCAAGATACGCCATGCCTTCGGTATACGTGACGTTGTAAATTCGTATCCGTATCGAAAACGTTGTTTCTTCACAATTTAGGAACCTCCGCTTATAAAAATTAATCATCGTTACATAAGCCGCTTTTTTTTTGACATTTCTTTTTTCCGACATTCGTCGTTTTATGTGCGCCATATAAATACAAGTGGTATGTGATCTTTCGATGTTTTAACGCGATATAATATTTCTTGCAAAGTGATACCGAAAAGTGTAACTTAATAATTGAAGTAACTAATACCGTAGTAAAATATCACCGCACCGCCCAACCCGTCATCTCCGACATCGAGTACGTTAATTTAAATAAATCGTGTTCGCGTTATAATTAATTTGGAAAACATCCAACTAAGGTTCGCGAAATACTCTCTACGATACTTTTTTTTTTTGAAACACTCGTAGAAGCAAAAAAAATCATCTAACGAAAAAATACAATGTCACTCGAGAGGGTGAAAGGATTTAGTTACCAGTATCGTACACAGACCATAATAATCCATTTAATTACACGTACACATCATTTCCAAATAATCGATACGTTTACCTTTCACAAGTTTTTTTTACCTTTTCTCTTCGACACTACAATACTTCTATTCGCAAAATCGCACGAACAAACTTTGAATCGAATAATATAATTTAATTTTCGATACATCACGAGAAATGTTTTCGATTTGATGCTACTTCAAAAAGGATACAACTTTTTAAAACAGTTTGCCCCTCTGCTTTCCAGAAAATACTGTAAGAAAACTTAGCAGTGCAACGATAAAAACAAAGAGTTCTTCGCAACCAAACCTGACAATACTATCGAAAGAAATAAGCCGTTAAATTTTTTCATTTTTTTAGAAATTTCACAATTCGTCTACAATCAGCATCTCGCGATAAATTTCGCACCGATAAAGTTCACGGAATTTTTCCAAACGCGAATAAAATGATACGATATTTTTCATTAAGGTATCTCGATTTTCGGATCCTACAATATTATACAGTTTCAACGCGTCCAATGGCAAACAATTAACCTTCGCGATGACCTCGAGCGCGACTTCGTGAAAAAAAAAAGCAATTAGAAAATTTTTTCCTCCGTCGTAGTTTTCAAGCGCCCAAAAAATACCCTTCAACAATATCGAATAATTTTTCAACCAGAAGAATTCACCCGCTCGAATTCTTTATTCAAACGAAATTTAATTTTTAGTCGCAGATAAGTTGGTTAAATTTTTCAACGTTACCTACTCGTAGTACTTTATTACATTTTTATTTGCCAAGTAAAGTTATGAATATTAATTTTGCAACGTTCCGACGTTATTAATATTTTCAACAGCGTCCACCATCCACCAACTAACCAATATAGTAAATTTTCTACAGTAATGTACTACTTTTCTATTAATTTAATTTTTTTTTTCGTTTTTAGTACTCGAGGGAGAAAACTTACATTTTTTATGTGGTCATTTTGACGACTATTTATCGCGAATCAACAAGCATACTCGATGGGTAAATTTTTAAACTAATTTCAACCGCGGAACATTTTAATCGACGTTAAATTAAAATATCATAAGACTTTGGAAAAGTCAATTCCAGCAAAAAATATTCTCAACATTGCCCCAATTGTTTAACCGAATGTTGAAAAAAATTCCAAATTTTCAATTAATCTCGTGTACCGAATGTACTTTTTTTTTCAAAAATCGTAATTCATAGGAAAAAATTCCGATCGTAAGTTTGGAAAATTTAAAATGAAAACCTTTAACGTTATCTACTTCAACTCGTGCGCCACGATGAACAAACATCCCCTCCGAAATTCATCCCTCCCGTTTCCTTATTCGTGGTAAAATAAAGCTATCCAGTTAGAAAAAAAAGGGTTCGCGTGAAATGTAACTCTAATTATGCCAACGGTTTATTACCGGACTTACTAACGCTTGAAATCTGTCGAGAGGGTATTCTCGAGGCGAACATCGGACACCAATCTTGTACATTTGTACATTTCGACACGATTCCGGACGCCTGGTACAATGCCAAAAGCGCGATAAAAAAAGCCATTTCGTCCTCTGACAGCATGACGACCCCTTTGGTACATCAACCACCGCCTCGCCACTTTTCAATCTCAATTTACCGACGACCTACTGACTAGATCTGAGCTCGAATTCGCGCCTACTAAATATCGAGATCGCATATCCATTAACGTCATTCGCGTAATTTATCAAAGTTTATTTTACGTCGTCGTCGGCGGCGGCGGCCCGTCGTTCCTAACCAGCGTAGTTATTTTTTTCGGCTTTTTTGCTAAATTTTATCGCGCTTTGAACGAGCTATATTGGACGATATAACGGCATCGTATAAGTACTCGTAGAATATCGTACAACCTCTTATATTTGTTATAACTCTTCGCTAATACTGCCACATCGAATTTGCCGTTCTATGCACGTGTATATATAATTATATGCATAATACAAACAAGATTACCATCTGTGTATAATACGTTATATTCTTATACACGTAACAATTCCATTTATAAGCGTTACCGTACACGTATTCATCCTCGACGAATTTCAATTCCATTCGACCAAGTGAACCCTCCAACGTGAGCAATTACAATTCCAAATTCTACGCTTGAGTCGTCCCCCTTACTTCACCGATTTCGAAAAAATAATAATTAACCATCGAACCACGAGTACTCAGAAAGGAGGATCTACGCTTGCATACAGAGTGTCCTGGTACAGGTTAGCACTACTTCACCAAAGATATAGCCAACTCGTATCACCTTCATGCGTGCATGTGAGCCTACCTCGTAAATTCAAGGGGCAAGAAAAATGCTCGCTGAAAATTTTCCTACTTGAATTTCGTCTCGGATTTTCAATCGTGCGTCGCTCGACAACCATTATCTACAGATACTAAGCACACACTTTCCGTCGTTAGAAAACTAATTTCGTGCAGAACTTTTTGGTGGGGTTGATCATTGTGCTAAGTGATCAAGTAATTTGCAGTCCAGTTGGCAAAAAGTGCTCTAAAAACTGGATTTAGGTCGCATTTTTGGGGGACGAAAAAATCAGTTACATTCTTGTAGACAGGAGTGGGGCAACTCCGAAAATCGGCATTTGGAATTTTTATACAAGTAGAAGGGAGAAGGGGGTATGGAGCTCGAAAAACTCATCTTTTAAGTTTAGGTAGGGACAAAAACTCATTACAGTCTTGCAGCAGACACTCCTCTGATTTAGAATATGTGTACATCATTAGGCTAAGGTCACAAAGGGGCGCTAGAGCCCACAAACTACAAATCTAAAAATTGTAATTAATTTTTTTTGAGTACTTTTTGAGCACTTAAGTTGAAATTTGAGTGAATTACTGAATTTTTCCTCGAAAGTAGTCTTGGGACATATCAAAATGGGTTAAAATTCCGCGAGGAAATTAAAAATTTAGACAAGTTTTCTTCTTGAGACAATTTTGAGAATAAAACGCTCAAATTTAAGAGGGTTTTTGAATTTTTTTTTCTCAAAAACGATCTTGCGGTACATCAAAATAAGCTGAAATTTCACAAAAAAAATCAAAAATTACGTTGAAACTTTTTTTGAGTCGATTTTTACCACTTCACCTTTAGATTTGAGTCGACTTTCAAATTTGAGTGAGGTTTCGAGTTTTTTTTCGAAAATAGTTATGCAATACATCAAAACGAGTTAAAATTTTGCAAAAAATCGCAACGAACTTTTATGAGAAAGTTTTCAGAATTTTGAGCTTGAATTTGAGTCAGTATATGCTCAAAATTGACCCAGAAACAATCTGAATTTTTGACTTCCTTATGGAATTTTAATTGATACATCTCGAGATTCGTTTTGAGGAAAAACTACGGTTCATTCAAAAAACATTTTTTTTTTCATTTTTTGTGAAATTGTAGCCTATTTTGATGCACCAAAAGACTTTTTTTGAGAAAAAATCTCAAAATCCCACTCAAATTTGAGCGTTATATACTCTAAATTATCTCAAAAAAAACTTGTCTGGATTTTTGATTTCTTCGCTGAATATCGCATTAAAATTCGAAATGAAATTGAAACAAAACTCCTTCCAGCTGAGAATGTCTCTACCCCTTTGATTCACAGGGTCGGCAAACATGCATACATGAACCTAGTACGAGTTGACTAAAACGCTGGTGAAAGTGTGTTAACCCTCACTGGGACACCCTGTAATGCATCATCTACTCGTATATTACATCGGTCGGGAAAAAAAGATACATTTCATCAACTCGCTTTTTTTTCTTTTCCTTTTTCTCGCTTTTACACACATCTCGCCGACGAATAGAATTTACGATTAAATCCTTTTATGCATTCCGCTAATCGCCTTCCTTCTCTCCTTAGGTTTACTCAATTTTTTTCCGTGTCGATGAGATTTCGCAAGCTGTCGCCTTTTGCGTTGAATTTCAGAAACAATACTTTTCTCTTTAAATGACTCGGTTAGTCCGTTGCACCTTATTTTTCAACCCGTCTTTACCTTTATATATTTTTTTTACAAGCGAGACGTTAACTTTAAAAGCCTAACGTTACTCGATATACAGTTCTTTTTGTTTTTCATTCCTCTTTGTTTTTTTTTTCACTCTACTACCATTCCACTCTTCTTCACTTTTTTCTCTCTATCCTCTGCAAGAAGTTTCATCTACGCAACTCGTACACAATCGACGTTTCTCTATCTCATAAATGCAAAAATTACACAAATCATTATGAAAAACCATTCGGTAATCCGTGTAATCGTTATTCGAAGTTATGTTGATATTCGCTCCGTAAAGTGACGTAGATACCGACGAAAATATCACTACGACGAAACTAACAAATCAGAGTTCGAGCGAGCCTCACGCTTCTTTTATTATTTCACCGACACCGAAATTGTCAATTTTAATTTCGTTTAAAAGAAAAAAAAAACGGATTTAATTTGAAACAATTCGATTTCGCGCCAGAGCGGTAAAAAAATGATAAAATTCAATTCGTATTTTCGATAAAACGCGGAAAAAGAATTCACGACGATAACTCGAGACGAGAAATATGGAAATATTTTTCGCCAACGAATGTCGACGACAGGCATTATTTAAGCCCAGCCAAACGAAGAGATATTGGTTAAAATATTGGCGAGATTAATTAAATCTGAGTGCAAGTGTCAAAATATCATATCTACGAGGGTTTACGAGACGACGACAACGACGGGATTCTATTAGAAAGTCGACTTGCTCGGCACTGAGCCTGCCTTCAAGGTACGGAACACGTAAAAGGCGCAGAATTCTGTATAGAATTTCCTGCGCGTCTTCCGACTAGTTTTCGAGTCATTTCCTAACGCAATTGTACCAAAGGATATATCATTTCCTTTGTGTTTGCGTTCGAATATAATGAGAACGATTTGTCGATACACGTATAACGAGAACGTGTAATACGATTTATCTGTAATTTCCTCCTCCTGCTCGTGCTCTTGCTCCGCTTTCGCCGAAACAGGTGAGATACGTGCGATACGCAACTCGAATACGAGCGAGAAAAACACTTCGGTCGGGTCGTACGCCTACCACGACGCTAAACTACAGTCGAGACGTTGGCGAAGTCGCGCACACCTAAAAATCATCTTTTAATACGGTTAAAATTTCATCACATCGAGTCAGCGAACCTTGACGTATTGTTCGGCGATACAACAAATCGACCTTTAACACACCTTTTGTAGTCGCAGCTCGCAGACGAATGACTGAGAAAAATGACTTTGGCGATCGCTCTCAAGACGTGATACGTATTCGAAAATACAACCTGCATATTTTTCTCGAATCGTATTCAAATATACGAATAAACTATCCTATCTAACTACACGCTACTAACTCCTACAGCTACCTCGGCATCTTACCTTCCTCAGACAACGAACGAATAAATTATCGTTGGCAGTTGCCGCACTAATGCGAGAGAACCCAAAACAAAAACATCTCTGCTTTTATTTCCACGACTCTTTTTCACGTCCATCGCAATAAGTCCACATAAAAAATATAATAAGGTAAATGAACCTATCGCTAAAACTTTCACATTTTTGCACTCGCACCTTTCATCATTCATTGATCCAAGCTGGTACATCTGCGTACATTCGAGACTCGAGAAGTTTTCTCGCGACCCGGAGGCCCATCAATTATCGAAGCGCGTTAAAGTAAATTATAGCGCCTCAGTTAATATTCGTAATCTTAACGGGCTTGTTTACGACTTTTGTCGCTATTTATGGCGATTGTTAAAATGAAACTCGGCCGATATTTCGCTCCGCGATAAACACTCCGTTCCTCCAAAGACCCGAATAACAGATACGTCACCGATATCCCTCTTTATCGAATTAAACTCGACCGCCGCCGTTGGTAATTTTCCGTATTTCAGGCCCTTCGAATGCCTCACTTCTCGCGTTTTTTCGCCCAGCGGCGCACAGTAGGACATTTACTTGATCCGGCGCGCTCAAAAGTCGAAAAATCGATTATCTCAAATAGAGCCTCCCCCCCTTTTCCTCGCTACAGAAAAAACAAAAATATAAATTTCCAATATCGTGGTAGTTCAGTTGTGCGATACACATTATTCAATTCATTGTTTTGAAAAAAAACCTGTTCATCGAATTTGATTACCAAGTAAGGGAAGCAGGGCTGGATTTAGACATGGGCAGAGTGGGCAATAGCCCAGGGCGGCAAAATTTCAGGGGCGGCAAATGGCTTCAATATATTGCTATCTTGCACATCGAAAATGCTATATTAAAAAAATTGAATTCGACGATGTGATCAAGAAATTCTCTGAAGCAAAAGCCAGAAAATGGTTACTCAAACTCTAAAAAAATTTGAATTAAATTTCGAATGTTCATTTTTTTTTTAATTTTCAACGCAAGCAAAATACATTAAAGACCTAATTCCAAAAACCACCCATGTCGAAAATTATCAAAATTGAGTTAATAGAATCATTGGAAAGTACTCATTGACGACTATCTGACCATGTCAACCAAAAATCTGAAAACTTTCATCACTTTTCAGTAAAAGTCAATTTAAAGTCTTCTTCGAATGTTACTTTTTTAAAATTTAAATTAGATTTATTATTTGTTTCTGTTTTTGTTTTATTTTTTCATTTTTTTATACCTATTATTTTTAATAAAACCAAATTTCCAATGTTGGGTACTTTTTAAAAATTTTTTATTGGAACCAAAATAGATGCTTACTTTACTTACTTACTTACTTTTTTTACTTTTTTTGTTTAACGTGCCGTGTACCGCAACTAAGGCTAGAGGCACGGAAAATTGAAGGTTGATTATATGGACGAGAGAAGATCGGAAGATTTTAGGAAGAGAAAGAGTTTTTGAGTGGATTGGTTATCATTTTTCAAAAGGTCGGAGATATTATCAGAGAGTTTGAATTTTTTCCGGATGGGTGAAAATTTTGGACAGAGGATCAGAACATGGTGAGTAGATATCGGAACGTTACAGTGGGAGCAAGATGGAGCAGGAGTTTTGTTAAGAAGGTACGAGTGAGTGAAATTGGTGTGCCCAATTCTTAGTCTGCATAGTGCTATTTCTTCGCGTCTGTTTTCACGATAGGAGGTGGACCAGTTTTCTGCATTTAGTTTGATGGTTCGGAGTTTGTTAGTCATTGGCGCAAGGGCCCAACGATTGCGGTACACGGCACGTAAACGGTCCCGAAGAGAGCGCTTGACATCGGAGACTGGGACAGGAATTTCAGGAGCGAGTTGAATTTCCGCTGCTTCCTTTGCGGCTAGGTCGGCCCTTTCGTTGTCCAAGATTCCTTTGTGACCCGGTA
>QBDW01001001.1:0-72564 GCA_003261595.1 Maconellicoccus hirsutus
AGGGACGCTGGAAAGAATGAAACTTGCCTACAACTTCAAAAACAGGTTCGCAGTCATCGCAGAGTTCGACGAAATTCAGAAAACGTTCTTCGCCAAACAAGGTTTACAGCTTTTGAAAATTCCGGAGACTGAATGGGGGACATATCACGTGGAAATGCTATCCTAAATAATAAATTTTCAAATTTGTTACGTGGCTGTAATCTTTTTGTATCCTAAACATGGTCCACGAATCATCAGTTAGTAACTCGATCGATATCGTAATGACGATCAAAAGAAGAAAATGAAGTTATTTCCCGTTGTTCGTATTATCCTGATTCTGGTCGACGACATCACGCCTCAATCGGCCTTTTGAAGTTTTGAAGCTCAAAATAAATAAAACTCAAATCGAAATCTGATTAACTGAACTCACAAAATGACATAGTTTTACGCCAACAAATCCGCGGTATCTCGGAAAGTAATGATCAAAACAAAAAAACAACTACGCCATTCGATTTGGGGTCCCCGAAAACCCTCATGACCACCCTTCGGTCCCCTTAATTAGCTCCAGGAGCCGCGAAAAAATTCCAAAAGTTACGACTTTTCACTGGAGGTCACACTGGTTTCTATTGTTAAAAGTCTGTTTATTTCAATTTCAAAAATTAGTGGTAATTACTTTTGATTGCGTGAATATTTTGGAAAAATTCAAACAGATTTAGAATCGTGGGAAAAAACTGAAGAAATTGGTACCACTCTCGACCCCCAAATCTGAAATTTTTTGAAAATTTTCAAAAAAATCGTCGCCAGATCCAAGATGGCGAACTTTGAACAAAGCTTACGAAATTAATTTTTCTTGGGCTACAGAAGGGCTATGAAGGGGTGTGAAGTATGTAAATATTGGTTATCGACCCCGAAGAATCGATTGACGCTATCAGTTTTACTCTACCTGGTACCGTGTGGTCGATCGAATTTCGATCTCGAAAATTTCTCGGCGATAGTATGTTTTTTATGTGATAATCGTGATCAGCGACGTTTACTTAGTAAAATGAAACATTTCGCGAAAATCCGCCGGTTAGAACACCGGTAATGAATTAATTTTTTTGTATGTGTTGGAAGGGTTGCATACCTAAATGCGTATAGGTAGAGACATACGTAATTTACGTAATTAGTTCATTACCGCTGTTCTAACCGTCGGATTTTCGCGAAATATGTCTCATTTTACTAAATCGACGTCGCTGATCACGAATATTACATGAAAAATATACCATCGCTGAGAAAATTTCGAGATCGAAATTCAACTGAACACACAGTACGCGATGGAGCAAAACTGATGGTTGCAATAGATTCCTCAGGTCCGATAACCTACTATTCGACACCTCACTCACCTCAATCGGCCCTTTGACGCTTAACATAAACGAATTTTCGCAATTCGTTAGCTTTTAATTTGACAAACATACACTGCCATTTTGTGAGTGCAGTTAATTCAGATTTCGATCTGAATTTTATTCATTTTGGGCTCCAAAGGGCCGATTGAGGTGAGTGAGGAGTCGAATATTAGGTTATCGGATCTGAGGAATTCATTGCAACCATTAATTTTGCTCTATCTAGTACTGTGTGTACAGTCGAATTTCGATCTCGAAATTTTCTCAGCGATGGTATGTTTTTTATGTGATATTCGTGATCAGCGACGTCGACTTGATAAAATGAGACATATTTCGCGAAAATCCACCGATTATAACGTCGGTAATGAATTAATTACGTAAAGTTCGTACGTCTCTACCTATACGCACGTAGGTATGCAACCACTTGAACACGTGTAAAAACGAGATTAATTAATTACCGCCGTTCTAACCGACGGATTTTCGCGAAAATGGTCTCATTTTACTAAGTAAACGACGCTGATTACGAATATCACCACAAAAACATACCATTGCTGAGAAAATTTCGAGATCGAAATTCGACTGAACACACAGTACCAGATGGAGCAAAACTGATTATTGCAATGAATTTTTCAGGTCCGATAACCTGGTATTCGACTCCTCACACGCGTCAATCAGCCCTTTGGGACTCAAAATAATTAAAATTAAAATTTAAATCTGAATATTCCATGCATACAAGATGGCAGCACGTTTCTGTCAAATTAAAAGCAAACAAATTACGAAAATTCAATTATTTTGAGCCTCAAAAGGCCGACTGAGGCAGGTGAGGAGTCGAATATTAGGTTATCGGATCTGAGGAATTCATTGCAACCATTAGTTTTGCTCTATCTAGTACTGTGTGTACAGTCGAATTTCGATCTCGAAATTTTCTCAGCAATGGTACGTTTTTGAAGTGATATTCGTGATCAGCGACCTCGACTCAGTAAAATGAGACCATTTCCGCGAAAATCCGCTGGTTAGAACGGCAATTATTAATTAATTACAATTTAGTTCTTGTTGTGTGGGTTGCATAGCTAGGTCCTTGTAGGCAGAGATTAGTACGTAAATTGTTCTACCGTGATCTAGGGCGTAGATCATCGATCTAAACGTCCAATATTACTAAATGGAGGTCGCTGAATTCAGTTATAGCAACTATTTTACTCGTCCTCTTTATATATCTTCTAAAACGTGGATGTTTAAATAAAATATGGACGTTTTTCGCGTAACCGGGATTTCATGATTTTCTTTTTTCTAATTTCATCACGGCTTAAAGTATGAAATGGAAATGAGAATTGGAAAACAATTACTCGGGAAAATTTCCTCGAAATCGAAACAAATTATTTCATGTAGTATAAAATACGAGTACCATTCAAGGCTCAATCATGGCTCAATACGTAACGCTGAATTAGCAACTTGGTCTTAGTTCAGAGCGAAGCAACACCCAAAATAACCAGTAACGCACGCTTATTAATTACAAAAATATATATGCTTTATTAATTTCAAAATTGATACAAAACGTCATAAAAATATACAAAAATTACTACCATAAATTTAAAGAGGGAACATAAATGTACCTTTTAAATAAACTTAAATACCGATTCATAATCATTTGACGAAGCTTCGTTAATATATCAAAAATTTGACTAAAGACGACTCTTCACTGCTTCGGTTGAAACCGTAATAACGTCTACGAAGCGATATACTATTGAAAAAATTACGTAATAAAATGGCCGCGAAATACGCCTAGGCGTTTCACCTATAAGCTTAAAAAAGGTAACTAATTCAATAATATAATACATTGCCGACTTGATGTATAATACATTATAAGATCGCTTCTCATTTGAAACGAGTTGAAAACGCGCCAACAGCTCAGCTGATTCAAAAATTGAACACGCTTGTCTGACGTCATGATAAACTCAACCAATCAAATTGTAGAAATTTTATTCAAAAAAAATTACTACATGTGAATTGTATCGCATAAGTCAAAAAAAAAAACATTCGGGGTCTAAGTATCAGCGCTCCTACAGGGGACTACGTGACTAACTATTTACAAAGATTTTAGGTAATCCCCTTTCCGCTGTGCCCGCTGTGGACCATCTTGGTAATTCAGTGTCTATAGAAAATAGGATAGTTGAACTGTAATACGTGAGAAAATTGTAGTTTTCGAATGGGAGGGTTTTAGAATTTTTTTTTCATTTTTCATAATTTGAAGAAAATTAAATTTCCTATTTCATTGCTAATTTGTAAAACCGATGATAAACATGTTGAAAATTGTGTAAAAAAACAGGACTGTCGATTTGGAAAATAAAATCGAACAATCGATTCGGGAAAATTCAAGCAATTTGCGATTTATCGATTAAATTGATTCTACTCGATTTCAAACCGAATAATGGACTCCATCATGCGAGTAGATTCAACTTAATCAACTCCAATCGATTTCATCGACTTGATCAAATCATTCGAGTTTTATATTTTTATTATTTTTCGAACAAATACGAGCGTACCAGCACTTTAATTTGAGTAAATTTAATCAACTTGGGTCAATTTCAATTCGATTCGAGTCGATCCCCGTCGAGTCCATCGAATCGACTTGAGTTGATTGAGTCGAACGATCGAGGATCGAGTCAATTAATGGACTTGAAATCGATTTAAATCTACTCAAGCCTTGGTAAAGAGCTAATGCTTCAACAAAAAATTTTTCAAAGGGGGTACTTCTTTTTGAAAATGATTGAGATAATTTTGAAAAAACGATGTTAGTGTTCCTTTGATAAAACCCTTGGAAAATGCGCCAAAAATCTTTCCAAAACCTCTAGAAAATTTTCAAATCAATTCCACCAAATTTCACTTCCAATTGAAAAGTTCACTGAAAGACTTCAAACGTATACTAATCAGACATCCAAAAATCACGATCAAGGTTTCATGACTAAAAATTGATCGTTTATAAAAACCTGTATTTAAAAGAAGTTACAAAAATGCCTCGATTAAGCAAACCCTTGAAAGAAATCCGCGTACAGTCGCAGAAGTACACAATGCTCATACAAAATGAACTATACGGATACTCTCGAACTAACGCACTAATTCTAGATTCAAAGAATGCTAAAACCAATTGCAAAAATATCTTGAAAATTCAAAACAGGCTATCGTATTTTATAACAATAATGCGAGAAAATTATGCAAATAATATCGTCTAACATTTTAAAAATGAGTTTCTCAGTGAACAATACGTATAAAAGATTTTTGTTTTCGAAACGAGCAACTATTTTGAATTAATTTTACATAACTACATTTAAAACTATGTAATTTAAATACTGCCGCAGCCCTCTTGATACTCTTGGTAAATATTTCTGATATAAAATGGACGAATTAATAATCTCGGGGTCGTTACAAATGATGGTTAATGAAACGCACTTCGAAAAAGAACCGTCGACAGATGGTCGTACATCTGTTATATTATTAAAAATAATCATTTTTTGATAATAATTTTTCTGAATTAGATTATTAAATTTTTTCAAACGACTAAATTTTACTAAAAAAAACGACGAAAATAAATTATTTTTTTAGATAAATAGTAAAAAGTTTTGCTCTCTATTTGCTCAATACATTCATCAATATTCTATTTTTTCAATATTTTACACAAATTAACGAATTTTATTTTTATTGAAATCGTAAAGGTGACAGAAAAATTTTCAATTTCAATACATAATTGAATATTCCAAAAATGCATTATTTTAGTAGATTCAATAAAGTAATCCACTGAACTAACTTTTTTGCACGGTTTTTACTTTAAACTCTTTAAAACGAGTTATAAACGAACAAAACGTACACGACTCGAATAAAATTCAAATTGACGCAAGCCATGTTCATTTTTAAAAGCTAACATATTATCGTCAGTTGTCAAACAACCGTATTAGAACAATTGCTGCAGAAAAGTAGACAACATAGGCCTCCATTACTCCATCGAATAACGTAACATCCTCTATGCTCAATGCAACAAAACGTATTACCAGTCAATGAACTTTTTTTCTAACTCATTTATGCGCTTTTGTTTCCAAACTACTTTTGTCGAACGTCTAGGAAAGACGTTTTTTCAGAAGGAACTCGAAATATTCTATGTTTTTGATAGTAAATGTGACCATATGGACATGAAAAAAAAACAATTACTTATCGAATTCGTTTCACATGGGTTGGACATGGATGTGATAGATAAATATAATCCGAACAATGCGAATTGTTTAGTCTATTTAATTGACATACTCGATACTGTGAGCTACAAATCAATGAAAAATCATACCGA
Organism: Maconellicoccus hirsutus; assembly: GCA_003261595.1. Taxonomy (NCBI): domain Eukaryota; kingdom Metazoa; phylum Arthropoda; class Insecta; order Hemiptera; family Pseudococcidae; genus Maconellicoccus; species Maconellicoccus hirsutus. Next base: position 5,689 of record QBDW01001001.1, read on the forward strand.
GGAAATGAAACGAAACCGAATATGCAGGTATCATTGCACGATCTGTAGGTAGACATATTGGTATACGCATCCGATTCGTGAATATTCGTCGATGTATATTATGTAATGATTGTAATAATACCTACTCCCCCCTTCGTACCCAGCTACCTACATAGATGACTCCCCCGTTCATTGTTGTTTTATTATTAGTTGATCGTATTAAAGAAATGTTAACAAGAAAACACTTTTATCGGTGACCGTGAAAATATCTAGCGAAGACTTCGGACGATGATAAATTCAAAATTATATTCATTTTCAGGATTATTTGTCGTTTTTATACTAAATCGGCGTTTTAAGAGGATTTTTTTCAATCGCCACGCATTTGAAATACCCAAAATACTTTGGAACTTGAAATAAAAACTGCTTTCGAAGGTGGGGTTTCGCTAGACACAAGTGACTTTGTAGCACTCGCTTTTCAAAAACAGAATCATTTTTCAATAAATAATGAACAATAAATACTCTCGACTTCACCGCTCTCTCGTCAATTTTTATCAACAATTACCACGAGTATCACAAACAATTTCGACGAATTAGCATATCAAAGAAATACGAACAATAATCGCAGATAACAGAAAACATACACTTTTTTCAATCTGTTCGACAATTGGACTTGAACACTTTCGTTTAAAATTTCCTAAATTCGTAGTCGTTAACAACACATGACAACTTCACAAACGTCACGAAAATCGTTTAAACGCTTATTTCATACGAAGTAATTTTTAAAACATCTGCTTTTCAGTCTCGTTAATCGTAAATTATAATTTCGCACTAATCGCGAGATAATTACACGAAAAACTAAGAATTATATGTAACATATCTAAATCTATGCATTCTATTGAAATATAATTCGTCTCGAAAGAAGAACGATACCTTTTCTTCGTATAATCAAATATGTATTAAAAATGAAACATGCAAAATTATGCAAGGCGAAAAATACAATTGCGCCCAAAATTGTTTGCACATTCTCCTAATTACGTTTTGTTAATTTTGTTGCAAAATTAAATAACTTCGGTATACATAGAAACAAGAATATGATATGTTTATGAGTTTTATTACGAGTTTATACTTCCCTAAATACAGCAACCCTTTTTGCAATAAATTTCAAAGCTTTTATATTCCTCTTTCTGCTCATAATAATGGGTAAGCTAACCAATTCTTCATAATTATTACACTTAAGTCTGAAGTGAAATAGATATTCGTATAATTTTTTTCAGCTATTAAATTATTATAAATCAACATGCTTTTAAACGTTGATCGCGATATTGCATGCGACAGCGTGAAATCTCCGCCCCAATCGTCTACCATGAAACCTAGCAAGGATATAACAACCAAAAACTAATAATATAACTGACCCTACAGTCTGGACTTGAAACATGAAAAGTATTATTATAGTGTCTGTGACCGCACATCTACCATAACATAAATAATTCAGCACAAAATCAAGTACATCCTCGACGAAACAAACAATCTAAGACTTGTGGAAATTGAATTCTAACATTTTACAAGAAATCCCCGCGTAATCAATTGTTTGCAAGTCTGAAACGAGTAAGTAAATATCCGAAGAAAATCTAGATATCGATTTAGAGCGATCATTGAATCATGATCTTGATATCAATGAACTTTAAATATCTTAAAGATAAACGGGAAAATATTTAATTTTTCTTTAGATTTCTCGAATACGTGGAATTATAAAACTTCAAATTGTACGATAAAGTATCACGTAAAATTCGTCAGAACCAAATTCGTTCAAATGCAATCATGATTAACGCCACAGAGAGAAACAATTTCATAACCTCTTGTCGACCAACGGGGAATGCACTATTATGAAATCTTTCAGTTCACATACTCATTTTATGATAACAATTGAAAAATATAGAATTACTATCAGTATTTAGCATAAATAATTAGAAAAACATACTTATTACTTATAAAACCAAAACGAAATATTTTACAGCGAAAAAGCCGATGAGATATATTAGAGGAAAATTACTTACCGAATTTAATGATGGATTGAAGAAACCATAGCGTTTGTAACAGATTAAACTTTCTTACAAATTTACAATAGAACTAAAAATTTACTATAAATACAATTTTCCTAAAATTACACAATTAAATAAAGAGCTAAAATGTTTTCACAATGATTTAAATCTTTGGTTGGAATTATTGTAATATCGAAGTATTACATTGCATATAGTACAACACAGTTAATTATCACAAGCTACGCGAGCAAAGCGTTTTTAACGATTTGAAGTGTTCACTATTAAATTACATTTTTACTTTTACGATTGTTCCGATTTATAAATTCGAAATGATAAACTTTGACTAACCATAAACAGTTTTCATGCACGTCGAATGCAAGCTTTTCAAGCTTTCGTTATCAATGCAAACTTTCAAGTTTATCATATGGCGACGAAGTAGGTAAATTGAAGAATCAGAGATTTACCTACTAAACTACTAAAGTCGCGCCAGTTTTTGGACAAAAATCATTATTGGATTTTTTTCTTTTTTTTTTCAATTGTAAATTGTGAAGTAACTAATGGATGAAAAAGGAATGAAAAGTAGAAAATATGATTCACATTTCATAGAGTTATGGTGGTTTCATAATTAGCGGTCAATTTCAGATCAAGGAAACGATTCGCGTTTGTAAATACTTATTGTTTTAGAATCAGTATGCTGACGCCATTGCGTGTTCTAAAGATTAAGGAATGGAATAGTTACGATTTTCGTTTACTGAAATGAATTCTCTTGTACACTACCAAAAGTATATATTATTTTTGATTTCACAAAAAAGAAAAATGAACAAAAATAACAAAAAACAAAATGACCCACAATAAAGATACAGTCATACGTTATAAAACATAGTAACTTCCCCACATTTAAATAATCATTTATCACATTTACCAACTAGATTTAACATTAAACAAAAAAATATTGGAATTGCTTGAAGTATCTCAACCAAAAAAATGAGTAACTGTCAAGTACTCCAACAATCAAATTTCACCATCTGTTCGTGAATATTTCTATGGTAAAACATTGAACGTATCTTCAGCTTCATTCGACTTCCTTATTTTTCAATGATTGTTGATATCTGCAAGATACAAACGAATTAGAATGATTTTAACTACACCTAATTTAAAAATTCATTAAATCACAAAGCAAGTACCTGATGCCTCTTGATAACTGATAAATACTCGTCATAGCTACAAAAATATTAACACTGAACAAACTCCAGTTTTTGGGAATAATTACTAGTGAGTATCTTGACCAAATAACACCAGTTGCAGCCAGAGCAGAAGATTGAGCAATGCTCAGCTTTTCTGCGGGCCTTTGTAGGTCACCTAATCCAGCAATAACTAATCCCTAAACATAAGAAATTTTCATTTCATGGATAAGTAAAAAACGCTACTTTTCAAGCAACTCGTATTATATTGTAGAGCAATCACGTTAAAAAATATATTTACCCATTTAAATACTGGAGCCCAAAAGAATACAGTTTTCGGACCTAACAAAAAAATTTAGATTTTAAAGATGATAATACAACAGTTATAATAAGTCATGATTACCAGCAGGATGTTGCCATAAAGGTTGAAGCGCTTGAGGCACAACCTTGTCACCAACTGAAACGACTGTTTTATATAACATCGACATATTGTAATATACTTTTAATGAATTTCGAAAAAATTCAACTTTAAAAATTCAAATTCCAACTTCGAACTTCCTTCAATTCAGATTCAAAATTACTTTGTAGTTATCAGTTTGTAATGTGATAACGAAATGAAGGTCAATAAGTGAATGAGTGAACGATTCAACTTCAAGAACAAGAACTTCAAACATTTAAAATTTGAACGACGATACGGTCGGTCATACACGTGTGGAGATTTTTGATCAAAAAATCGTAGATTGACGAATGGTTTTTTTCAAATAGGTTTCTACTGGTAATTTTGTAAAAATACGTTTCTTTTTCGTTTCTTTTGCATAAACCTTGCGGAGGCAGCCTTAACTGTTTGATTATTCTCATTTTTTGATTTTTAAACTTAAATTTGAAACCAAATTATAAAGTGAGAGGGACAGGAAAAATCTAGGTACAGTAAATTTCTAATAGCAGTAGTGCGAAATTTCAAGTTATAGAATCTGCAATTTTGTGAGCGAGTAATGAGAAAATTTTAATTATTCGAGACTCACCTGTCTTAGATTCACATATAAAGGTACCTATATTTTTATTTTACTTCTTTCAATACAAATCGGGAAAAAAGACCAGTACATCTAGGTATAAATAGCTTTATTTAATATATTCAAGCTACAAGTAACAATTAATCAATTTAAAAGAAAAATAAACAGTAGAGTAATACAATATAATAAAACATTTCGTATAGATAAGCGAGTCAACTTTCTTGTAAGCATTATATAACGGTAAATATAAACATAAACATAAAAAAAAATTATAAATATTTGAAAATATTTGATACAATGATCACATATCGGCAATATGTTAAAAATTTGGAAAAATGAAAGAATTCAAACAAGAAAAATATATAATAAATAGAAAAATAAAGGCGAGTAATTTAAAATGTACACAACTTTAATGGGACATTGATTTAAATCATTTTTATTTATAATTATTATTTTGCTCTGCAATTTTTATCTTTATAGTACCTTGTACTTAATATGTAGACCTATCACAAAAAAATCAATAAAATCAAATACGACCGCAAATAGTTGAAGTGTCCCTTTAATACATTTGTAAAAAGCAACGTTTCGTATAAACGAAAAAATTTCGTTAATTGGACAAAGTAACATTAAAGTTTTTTATTTTCATAAAATAAAACTTTTTCAACGGCTTCTGAGCAGTTAATGAAATTCGGCATGATTATCTCCATACCACTATCAAACCTTCGATAATACTAATTATCTTTACACATTGCCAGTATCGTGCACCAAATTCAATTTAATTTCCCAAGGAAAATAAATCAAAAAGATCATTATCGCGGCACTCTTTCTCTTGAAATCTTCAAATGACGAGTACTTTTCACATTTACAACATGGGCAATGTCTCAAAATTAAATTTGAAATCTAAATTATCTAAAAGCAAATGACTTTATTAATAACGTTTATAAAACAAAACTTTCAAACGCTCACCAAATAAGTAACTTCAATATAGACTTAAATGCTACAAAAACCACAGCAATAAATAAAATGAATAAAAATATTGACTAGATTAAAGAAAATAAAGGATTTTTCACATTAACGACATAAATACAAGATAATTCGATAACAATCTAAATTATATTTTATCGCAAAAATTATGCTAAAACAGTTTCAATTTTTAGAAGAGGAAAAATAAAGCATTATTCAATACATTCCGCGAAATAATAAAAATGGCGTTATAAAAAGATAATGGAATGATATGATGCGCATGTAAAAATACCACCTAACATCATTAATAAAAACAATAGACCGTTCTCAAACGGGATAGTAAAGGATTTCTTCATTCGATACAAATTTTCGAAATTATCGATAAAATATTGTTATTGAATAATTGACATATTTTGTATTTCAAAAAGAGATAATACACGCTCATGTCTCATTTTTCTTGTCTGCAATTTTTCCAAATTTCTTTTTTCCTTTTAAATTTCAGCAGATTATTATTTTTTCGATATATTAATAAATCCACTTCGAGAGGAAAATTGAACTTAATATAAAAATCACTAATGTTTCTAAATCCAAAGCCTATAAATATTAATATCGGTAATTATTATCAATTCACAATTTCGAAATTTCATCCATTTTAAAAATTAAATTAATGGACTTGTTATTAACGAAAACAAAATCAAGCTTAATGCACCGAATAAAAATAATTTGTATCTATAGCGAAGGAAGAAGGGTAAAGCTTATACAGAGCATAAGCAAAGTACTCTGGTACAATTCGTAAGTGTGATCACGGATCGACAAAAAAACTGATAATTTTGCAATCATAACATACGAAACTACTATACAAATGACAACAACGCGAACAACGCGCTCAACAATGAATTATATTTACTTAAGATCCGATAATACATCTGAATCTAGAATATCATCGGTATGACTTTTCCACTGCATATCGTTATTAGAGCCGCCGACTACTTCGAAACTTTGTAATTCTTCGTCGAGTTCTTTCTCCCATTCGCGTTCTAAAATACAGGGATATAATGTTTCCATGATAACAAAGCAATAAAGGAAGAACGTGAAAGGTAGGCTTTTCTCTCTTTTTCAAATAAATAAATAAATAAATAATATAGCCAAGCACTACAGCGCAAAGAAATAAAAACAGATTATGTAGGGAAAATGCAGCGAGGAAGAAAAAACAAGATTTGTGACAAATTAAGCTGAAATCGTAATTGTTTAGCGAGGTAATTCCAGCAACTTAAAGAAGAGCATTTTTTTCAAGGCAACTTTTTATACCATTTTTTTAATATTTTCACCAAAGGGAATTTAATTTGCATTCAATCTGATAAAGTAAATATTGTACTATTAATAGAGGTCTGTAGGGAACTAGAAAGATATTTTTGAAAATCCATGCTGTAATGAAAATTCAATGTTTGAAATTCGATACCACACTCGTAATTAAGTTCAAACAGATTAGAATGAAAGATTAGTATTATACGATAACCTAACCAGTCACCATTTTCGATAAAGTTGGAATTTTTTCATCACGAACTGTTAGGAAATAGCGTGAGCTTTCAAAAACATAATATTTATATTTCTGTATCCACTAATCGATATTTTCGACCCTACAGCGAGAAAAAAAATTATGAAAAATTGCACTACAGAATTTTTTTGTTTTTGTTAACTCCGCAGTAAAACGTATTTTGTAAATTTTACTCGTTTTATTTTAATTTTTCAGGGATGCAAACTAAAACAGAAACCAGATATCGTATAAGCGCATCAAAAAGCGAAAGCGAATTTTAATATGAATCATCTTTTAAGAATTAGAAGCGAATGAATCACTTTAGAAAAGGCAGTATTTATCTTCCGAAAACCCTTCGTCAAATTCAAGCTGTCAACAAACAACATTCGATTAAGTGCACCAGTTATTCTAAACATTTTTTAAAAAGTATTTTTAAATGATATAAAATTGATGAGAAATTATCAGGTACTTTGAGATTAGAAGTTCTTATAATTTCACAAAATATCTCAAATGAAAGGTACAAATTGTAAGTGACAAATTTGAAATAATTTCGCAAAATAATTCATCATCAATCTCATCGAAAATGAATGAAATGTATTATAGTCAACATATTGAAAACAAAGTGTTAAAGTCTGCTCCAGTCTTTAGCAAACCTTTTTCTTTACCGCGTAATTGCACAAATAAAATATTTCATTCAAAAAACGAATATTACAGGAGTGATAAAAAAGCATTTAAAGTAAAAATTGAAGTGGAAAAAAAAAATACCAAACCCAATCATTCCAACTAACTACCAACTCAGCACTTACACGTGTAATTGGTTAATTTCTTAAATAAATTTTTTAAATAATAAAACAGCAAACAAAGCTAACCTTCTTCAGTGGTTTGCGAACTTCTCATACCAAGTTTCTTCATACCTTCTTCAACTTCTTCGATATCTTTTAGGGAAGCGGTGAAATTATCAGAAACAAATTCAGCTGTGATTTGCGAGGATTCATCTTCTAAATTTGTTACACTAGCACATGCACTGGGTACTTTAACTAGCGCAAATATACAAAAAAGCTTTAATCATATTCAACAAAGCGTTTCTACTGAATAAAAATTTTCATAAATTAAAATTCATCACGAGCTACAAAGTGCAGACTAAAATTGTTGCATTTCATTTTTTTTTTAAATCGAAACGAAATAGTAAAATGTAACGCTGATTATTCACTACATTTAACAAAAACGTGATACTATATCGATTTTTGAAAACAACGCTAGAGAATTGAAATTACGAAGCTCTCAGCAAATTACTGAAATTTAAAGAGAGAATAATGACAAATGTTTAACTAACCATTTGGATTTTCATCATTTTTCGATAACGATTGCCCTTCCGAAGCAGCCATCGAAGATAATTCATTAACTTGACAAATCAAACTCACGCGATAGAAATAATTTCGCCAAAATTTTTCTTCACTAATCCTACAACATAAAAACGAATTCGCTAGTTGTGAAGTTCAACTAGAGGAAGTTGGAAATATGATAATCCTTACACTTTGGGCACCAATTCGAATCGCATTTTCTCAAGATTTGGATCTTCAGCTAAAGTTGCCATGGCAACGGGATAAGATACTTTGTAATCAAATTGGAAATCGGCTCCCGATGGAGGACTCCTCACGAAATTTTTTTTATCCTGTAACCAACCAAGCATAACGTCGATCAATACACGCGGTAATAAGATTATTACTTTTCATTTAATTTAAAAGTACAACTCTGAGATAATTTTCACACTAATGGTTTCCCAGTGGTGGTATAAAAATAATATACGTATACATATAAACGTACAGTTGACAACGACAAACATTGTTCTTTCAATTCCGCCTCATTCGGACAACCTGACCAAGGCGGTACAGCTGTACCGTTTCCTTTGGCTTCTTTCTCTTTAATGAATGCTTCTTGTTCTTTGTTAAATTCGCCTAAAATACTCTGCGACGTGAAATATTAATTAGAACAATGGCAAAAATGAAATTTCACATGAGAGTAATTCATCATTACATTTTCTTCTACAGTCTTTTTGATTTTAGCTCCAGCTTCAGTAACTGTTTTACCCGCTTTGTTCACAGCAGAATACAAAAAATTTCCGAAATTTTTTGCACCTTGTAAAGCTTTGGTAGATACTGAAAAAAGCAATACAAAATATTTTTAAAAGGATCGAAATTGATAAATATATCACAAATCGATACCTCAGAAAAAGCTACAACTAAGATCACAAAATTAAGTAATTGATATCGAAATCATGTGAATTCGTGATAAATTCTACAGGAAAAAAAATGAATTGGTACATCAATTTCGAGTAGAAACTTCGATTGAAACGGATCAAGACATGAACTTCAGAATAGAAAACACACAAGTCAACGGCTATTTCATCTTGGTAAGCGAAACAGCATATCATTGATAAACAACGAGAAAAACTTCATCATGAAAACAATCGAAAGATTTATTCGACAGAAATTTTCCATTTTACAAACCTGCACCACCAGCAAATCCTTCTTCTTTAGCCCCTTCTTCATCATCGGAAATCAAAATTTCACTATCGGCTCCACCCGTGGCACTAAAACAAAGGAATTAGTTCGTCAAATGTTCCCCACAATTTAAAATCACTTTTAAGCAACAAACCTGGAATTATCATCGTCATCCTTTTCTTTGATAGAACCTTTGGGAGATGTTTCTGAAACAGGTGAATCTGGTGGTAACTCGGTGGTAGCTGGAACAGCCTCTCCTTCCGATGTTTTCCTCAAGCTAGCTATTCCACCTCCGATCCAACTGGTCATTTGATTTTTAACATTTCCCAGCATTTCTAAACGACCTCCTTTCGTTGCGCTGGTCCATTACAAGAAAATACAATTAATAAAGCAAACGATAAATGACGTATTTACGATTTAGATAACACCAAACACTAACCTAGATTCTTTTCTTTCAGGAATTTCGGCGTTTTCTTCATCTTTGGGTGACGAAACTTCACCTTCAGGTTTCGCAGCTTCATCTTCTTGCTTTTTACCCATCCAATTACTAACTTGATTTGTGAGTCCAGAAAACATATTTACTCAAAAGATAACAACCTATATGAAAACGAGCAACCTTATTTAACCACTTAAAAATAATATAACGCGAATTATTATTCTACGTTTACGATTATAAAAGTACGAATCCAAAAACGAAGTTTATAAAAGCACTTTTGAATGATTAACGTATGAAAATATTAGTTACACTCCGAATGATATTACTATTTCTCATAACAAAAACATTGATATTTTGATAACCAAACTTTTCACAATTGCGCTCTTTATCTTGTCGAAGACCGTTCAGTTCACCACCAACATTATCATCATTCAACATAACAATACGTCTTGAATAGAAGCGTATTTTTCTTTTAGAAAATGATATCGAAAATATAGCACATCTATGAACACAGCAATTTAACGACGTAAAAATTTTTCACAAATGCGCTTGCGTAACTCTTTAAACTAATTCATGGAATTTATAAAGCAATACAATATTCTTACTCGACGTATTGTACTTGTATTAGTATAAAATGTAACAAAATACACGATACATGTAACTTTGGCTGAAACGTAGTACGCAGGACACCAGAAGTTGATAACTTTCTCCGTTTTTGCCAATAACCCGCAATAACCCTTTGGTACATTGTACATTCGTAATTTCAATTTCGTACCCGTAGTTCACTAGAACCATCGCGTCGCGGTAGTTCATTCATGAAAAGATGGCTAAATTCGTTCATTAAATTAATTATAAATTCCAAAGTGTAATTTCTGCGGATGAAAGTAGTAAAATGGCTGCAAAGTAATAAGAGTTCATACAAGTATCACCGATGACGAAAAAACATTTAAAAACAAATTTTACAAAATGTAATAAAATATATAATTGATTCGAATAAAACATAAAAGTACATAATGTACAAAATCGTTAATCAACTAATCGACATTAAATAATAACTCGTCATTTTGACCAAATCTCTTTCCTCTTTTCAGTAGAACTTTTACAATATCCCTTACAAAACCTACTAAGTTCAACGAAAATTTAAACACTTAGAAGTGCGACTTCATACATACAAATGAGAGAAAAATTACAAAAACGACATCCTTATTATCTAACATATTGAAAAATCTAACAAATACAAACAAAATATCTTAATCCATGTATGTATTCATGTATACAACGAGTTCATAAGTAAATACAGTATTTCTCACGAGAACTAAGTATGTACAAAAAGTCTCTTGCCGTTCAAATACATCAACGAAAAAATATCCTTAGCTTTATTACACAATTAAGTATTCAAACAACTGAATAAGATATTTACATTGGAAAAAATCTGTAACAATAAATTCAATACAAAATATTACATCGTTAACGAGAAAAGGAAAACTTCATATCGAATCTGCGTCAGGTGAACTGAAGACAAATTTAAGCATATTTCATTTTACAGCAAACTAACAGTTTTACATACACAAATACAACTTAAAACCTCTTAATGACGCAAACAAAAACATCAAATAATAATTCGTGGTTTAAAAAAGAAATACTCGAAAAACTCGACATAACATTTACGAGTAAAACGACTACGAAATCACTTTATTTCACGATGCCAGCAACGAGATGTTGACTTCTTTCACCATTCTAATCCTATGCAGCATTTTCATTAATAATTCTTTTTGCAAAGGCATTGTTGAATACCACACCGGACTATCTGGAACGCATGAGCGTTCGGGTTGTAAATAAAACACATCATTACGTTGTTTCACGCTTTCTGGGCTGTTAAACGAGAAATTAAACGTAAGCGTACATTAAAATGAACAAAATTATCTCCCAAATGTTTAACAACGTACCATTTGCTCAGATAAAATTCGTATAGTTTGACAGGACATCTTAAAGGGTTTACTTCGTTTTCATGCTGCTCGTACACCTTTTTCTTTCGAGAATTTGGAGCGTCTGGAAATTTAAGAAAAATTAAAATAATGAAGCGAGGATATTAACAATTACAAAAGCGAAGTTAACTAACCTAAAGCCGCCTGAGGAGGATAAAATCTCAATACAACATTCCTATTGGGTGCTGGCGAGCCTGGCTTACCAACAGGAGTATTCGGATTACGTTTCCAGTGTTTCATTATGTGAGAAAATGATAACTGCATATGTTCTTCTAAAGTCTGCAAAATATTTATCATATAATAAAAAATGTTATAATGAAGTAATAAATATAATACGAGTTGATCTCAAATTCACGAACCGCCAAGTTGAAATATTTCGTATTGAAAAACATTAACGTAGCTAATAACACATGAGGAGAATGCGCTCCTAATTGTTTACTTTCCCACAGATGTTCCTCTTCTACGCGGGTGACGATGTATTCTGAAAATCAACGCAAACAATATAATTCGATGGCAACTTTAACAACACATAAGCTAAAGCGTGTACTAACGAGTAGCGTCATTCACTTCGGAAAACTTCTTAGCCACTTCATCAAGTGCGTTAGTAAACGGTTCGTAGAACGTGTCAGTGAAGATATTATCAATTCTACCATTTTCAAATAAATACTGTTGAATGCTTAAACATAGATAATAAACCGTATCCGGAGCATATTCCATTCCGTTCGGTTTTCGCACTTCTTTCACGAACAAACATAACAAGTAATTTAATTCGTCCGTCGTTAATTTCAAAATATTAAGATTAAAAGTTTTAGCCTTTTTGTTAGCGGCGGCAGCGGCTTGTTCTATTTGATCATTTTTCGTCAACACCCACTGCTTCCACGCACGAATTCCGATAGTGAACTTAAAGGGGAAAAATATCATTACAACAAGTTCCACCAAAGCATATAGCTTGTTGATAAGTAAAACACTAACTTTGAGACACATATTTACATCGGGTCTTTCACCTTCGGAAATTAAAGGTGGAGAAGATACATCGGATGATGATTGCGACAAAGCAGTATTCGAATGTGAATCGTTATCTACCGGGACGGAGATCTGCTGTCGTCCTCTTTTTCTGGTAGGCGCGTCACCGGAAGATTTATTGGTTCGTTTTCGAGTACGTGGAGGTCTAGTTTCCACCGGAACTTCAGCTGGTTCAGCGTCAACGTTGTTGGTATCTGTAAAAGCAAAAATTAAATTTCGATTCTGGTAGAAATAAAATTTAATATTAACAAACCTTCACTTTGCGTTTGTGGGGTAATAGTATTTGAGGTCAATTCAGCTTCCAAATCTACTGTAGGCGAATTACTTAGTTGTTCAGTAGCCATTTTTAAAGCCATTTGTAATACGTCATCGGTAAAATTATTCGGAACCGAAGTCTCAGCATCAGCAAAATTTTCACTCTCTGTATAACACAATGAGAAAAATTATGAAAAAAACATAAATTAGGTAAAAATTACAAACGCTTAATTTACCTGTAACCGTATCTGCAAAGTGCATATCATCGTCTTCGTAACTCTCGTTCTTAACAACTTCCGATTCTTCAACTTTTTCTTCACTAGCTACCATTTTTGCCATTAAGAGTAAATCTGCCTCGTACGGATTCGTCGGCGTCTTATCAACGATTTCCTATACCAAATAAATCATTTGATTTCTCTTTCGATTACACGTTCGCACTGATTGAACATCATCGCTCACCTTCATATACTGAAGAACTCCTTTGTAGGTATTCCTGGGAGTAGGTAAAAACACAGGCACTGGTATCGGCAAAGGAAACGGAACTGGTACTGGAAACGGCGTGGTAAACATATGCATCGGCGCTGGTACATAAATTGGTACAGGAATCGGGACGATCGCAGGGTATTTTAAATGTTCATCTATAAAAAGTAAATAAATATCATAATCCGCGTCTATACACAACTAACCTAAAGAACTGAATCACACCAGTTTGGGTCTCTTGCGTAGACGTTTCGACTCGACAAGAAACACCTTTGGTAGCAGTATTTACACGACATTGCGTAAACTTGTTCGATACTTCTTTCGGTTCAGGTGGTTTAACAATAATTTGTTGAATATATTTCGTGGTAGTCTGCGTTTTGGCTACGGTCGCGGTAACCAACGGTGGCGCACCGGAGCTTGTACCTGTAGCCACTGTTAATGGACTGCTTATCTATGAATAAAAATTTTAACGCGAATTTTATCAAAAATTATAAATTAACAATCGCATATAGACGTTGAATATGTACTTTTAATGCGGCAGCATTCGAGAGTTGTGGCAAGAGTCCATTCGCTACAGTTGTAACAGATTTTTGAAGGGAACTTCGTTGAAGATCATTCACTACAGAAATAAACACCAGAAAATTTAGTATCTTTATAGACGATAAACGTTGAAAATTACACGAATACATACGCAGCGTGGTGCAATGTTTTTGTTGAATCACGGCTCTTTTTGGGCCTCCTAAGGGGTAAATAAACAATTTAAACGATTAGTCAACTGTGAAAGATTTTCCACGACGAAAATCAATTCGAAGTGAGAGCTCACCTAGAGGAACAGGAACTAAATTCGATTTATGTTCGTGCATCGTTAACGGAGTTTTGTTGTATTGAGTTTGGAAAACCATTACGCAATTATAAGAACAGAAATTCCGAATCGTCGCATCCGACATGGTTAAATGATATTGGGCGAGATTTATCGATGAACAGAGATCACATTTGATTCTGAAATCAGGCAGAAACTTGTTCAAAATTCTTCACTTTACGATACATTTTCAACGAGCAGCTTATCATGGAATTTATACTCATTTGTTCATGTCAAATACATACTTTTTCGATGAGCTAGCGCTTGCGGACACTTGGTATAACGTAAGACAATTTAACGAACACATCATTATACAGTTTCCCGTCGAAGCGATTTTCTTAATCATGTCGAAATTGTATTTTTTTACCTGAAATTAAATTCGAGTATTTCTTCAAGAGTACTGAGCATATTTGTAACCTTAAAACGTACTATACCTTGCACCAGCTACAAGGCACAATTTTTCTTCTAAATAAGATGAACACATTCATGCATATTTTGCTACAGAAATTATACGGAGCGTCATCGTGAAATACGAAATAACTATCTGAATTTCCTTCTTCATAATATTTCTTACATACATGACACTGATCTGAGATTTAAATTAAATATGAATTTTGAAAATAATCATTTTCATTTTATATTCGCCTAATATCGCTTACCAATATCCGAAATATTATTAGCAAATTTAAAAGTCATGAAACAAACATCACTGCATAAAGAATGCGTTGTGCTTTGAATCAAAACTTGAACTTCGACATCTTTTTTCTGCGCACAAACAGTACATGTATCTTGGATAATTGGCAACGGTAAATTGGCACTCATTCTTTCATACTTTTCAACACAGCTTTGAGAACAAAAATCCTAACAGAAAAATCAATAAATTAGTATCACGAATACGCGACAATTTTTCCAGTGAATTACTTTCGATTGAGCTTTGTCACCAATTAAAGCGCTAACAATGTCGCCAGCTTTCGTTATATCTTGTTGGCAGTAGCTACACGATTTCAGTCCTTTTTTAAATTCTTCTAGGCAAGTTCCCGAACAAAACTGTCGAGCTTCTAGACCAAACCTAACGGAATATTTTCCCATACTAGTATTTTGTACATTTCCTTTACAAGATGCGCAGAAAGATCCGTGCTGAATCTGGTAACAATCTGAATACAGGCGAACGATGAAATTATTCGGTTATCAATTTTTATAGATTTTTGAATGACTCGCTTACTGAGACAATCTTCGTTACAGAAGTCCATAGCTTCCCAAGTTAAAGATCTATCATCGGAGATATTATGCATTCCGCATTGACTGCATTTTCTTAAAAAATGAATAGACTCTGGTATCGACGAAAGCTGTTTCTGAGGTAAGACTTGCTGCAATTTCGATGTAAATTTTATTATTTTTTTATCCCCTAGCACACCTTTTTCTCCTTGCGGACCCCCTTCATTTTGTGGACCTAGGCAAGCATCTTGACATACATATACCGTTCTCGAAGCCCAAGACGCTATGTATTTGCATTGCCTCAACTGAAAAATTCAAATGAAATTTAATCCAGGTTTCAAAGATTAAAAGTATAAGGTAAACTTACTCGACTACATCGGAAGCAAACTTGCACTGATGGCTCAGATAATTGTTCTACGTCTTCAATATTACCATATCGATTATCACTTTCCGTTTGGGCAACGATTTCCTACAAAAAAAAAAACAAAATTTATAGTTTATGCGTAAAAATTTAAAACAGATTTTATACCTTTATTTGAGATTCAGCTTTTTTAGCAGCTCGACGTTGAGGCCTAGAGGTAACTGTAAGGTTGGTCGATTCGGTGTCGTTAATTACTTCGTTCGTTTTTTCTTGAGAACTCGCTAATTTACTAGGATCCATTAATTTTTCTAAACGAACCGGAGTTATATCGAATTTTGGTTTGGTATTTTCCACAGCAGTTTTAGGAGCTTCGTTATTCACACTATCTGGTATAATACAATGATCATCAGTTTGATCTGCGCATTCTTCTGTCGAGGTTGAAATTTTTTCTTGAGATTTTGCCGCTGTTTCGTTATCCGTGGAATTTCCTTCGGCTAAATTTACATTGGTAACGATTTTGACGTTATCATCTTGACTATCTTTATTACTGGTACCATCCACCTCCATTTGCTCAACTTCGGTGGTAGTATTTTCAGTAACTTGACCGAATGGATCACATTCCGTGGTATCCATAACTTCTTCGGATTCTTCGTCATTTTCGTCGATATGTAAAACTTCGGTATTTTTCGGATCTGCGTTTTCTTCTGAAGGCGATTCTTTTTCTTTTTCGTTAGAAACTTCGGTATTTTTCGGATCTGCGTTTTCATCTGTAGGCGATATTTTTTCTTTTTCTTTTGAAACATCGGTATTTTTCGAATCTGCGTTTTCTTTCGTAGGCGATTCTTTTTCTTTTTCGTTAGAAACTTCGGTATTTTTCGGATCTGCGTTTTCTTTCGTAGGCGATTCTTTTCCTTTTTCGTTGGAAAGTGCAGGTTCCGAACGAACAGCTGAGTTTTTCCTATTGTCTGCATTTTGTTCAGACGAGCTTGAAATTTCTTCCGTACTTTGAGGTTCTGGAACCGAATCAGTATTTTTGGTAGGATCTTTTTGATTGTCTTTGATAATGCGATCTTCGGCGTCATCCGCGGCATGAAGGGTCTGATCGTCGTTTTCCGGTGAAACTTTTTCAGTCGATTTGGAATTTTCATTGCTTTCACCAGTATCGATTTCTATAATACTGACTGGTGACTGCGATTCGTCAACTTCCATAGCTTCCGGGGAATCCGATGAATTCTCATTTTTATCATCTTCTGTCGATTGAGTAGGTTTAGTAACTTTTTCCGACAAATTTGGTTTGAGTTGAGAATTATCTACTTCGTCGATAACGTCCACTTGATTTCCGTTAGTCTCACTCGAGTCAGCTATTTCGATAACTTCATTTTGATCATTGGCTGAATGATGGTCTTCAGTATCACAATTTATATTTGAAGCATTTTTCTCATTTATCGAAGAACCATCATTCAGCGACGGATTTACTTCACTTGTATTATTTGAACTAACCGAAATCACATCTTTTTCTTCATTTGAGTCGATTAATTCCTTATTGCACGATGAACTCGATTCCGCAGTAATGGAATCACATGTGTTGTTCAATTCACCATTAGTTTCAACACTTTCCGATGATTCTGAAGGTTTTAAATCGATAGAAAGACTATCTCCGACGTCGTTACTGACCTTATCACTAGCTGCTTTTTCAACGGTTACTTCGTTTTGTTTTAATCCATCACAGGTTGGGCCTATGTGTTTATCATTCTTAGAAACAACGTCTGATTTGGAAAAAACTCCATCTTTTGCAGAATTTTCATCGTTCGAAAGCGTATGATTCACGTTATCTGAAACTTGAATGTTGTTTATGGATTTTACTTCATTTTCAATGGAAGAATTTTCCATTCTGGAATAAACCAAAAAAATAACATGTAAGTATCAACAAAAAAAGACAGTTTTAATTTGACTACAACAAATAAGAGATTCTCAATAATTCAATAATAATATTACGGTTTCCCGCCACTTCGCTCATGCATAAACCCATCCCTGGATAAGTTGTGGAGAAAGAATCCCACAGTTCCAATAACACAATGAAAACCACATTTCTTCAATAAGAACAAGATGAAACACGAGACTGAAAGTGTCTAATATAGTGTTTACCTCGACTTAGAAAAGCAAGTTGACAATTACCAGCGAAATGAGACATTTCGAAGAAAATAGTGAAAAATTTACATTACCTTATTTAATTAATATCATGTAAACGAAATCTTGTTCATATCCCAGCTTTTGAATAATAATTCGATTCTATTTTGAGATGAGCAACCACTGCCACAATGTAGCACATTAAAAATTGAAAATTTTTTCTACCGTAATGAAATTTTTGATAGCGAGAACATATCACTGGAAATTACTGAGCGCTAATTTCTCAACCAATGAGTGTTTATTTAACGATACATTCAAAAGATTTGAAGGAAAAATAATTCATCTTTTTTCTCCATAAACGCTATCTTCTTACTTTTCAATGCAGAATGCAGATTACGGATACACAAATCTGAAAATTATACAGAGAGCGGCATTTTATTTCTTATTTTTTCATTACAAATGTTGCCATAAATTGCTTACAAAAAATACGCATAATCATAAATAGGAGCTTCATTCTTTAGTTTTGATCTCAGAACTAGACAAGCAAAATGATCCCTCTTTGTCTTTCAAAATAGTAAATGATTGACAAATGATTATAGATTTTGATAATGAATATTTTAAAAATACTATGTCAAATAATAATTATTAAAGAATTTTAATCCGAAAAATGGTCGATTTGAAATAAAAAATGAGAAATAACGAGGAAAACAATAAGGTTATCATGGCGTATTGCTATAGAATGTTCTAGAATCATTCCTCTTTGACAGTGCTACACGATTACAAAATGAAAAAAAGTCATGCTTTAAGAGAAACCGCGTTAAAAGTGGTTGAAAGAACAAAATTCATTAAAATTTTTCATTTTCATAATTATATAATATATAGTAAAAAAACAATTACAAAAAATATATATATTTTTTTGAATTATAAGAGAGAAAAATTCTTCACCATGAAAACAAATTTCTTATAGGCATTTTTCTGACTATAAATTGAGGTACATGTTTGGAGTTTCAACGGTTTATAATGAATTATTTTCCATATTGTGAAACAATCTGAAACCAAATTTTCTAAATATTTATTTGTCGTACTACCTTCGTATTCATGGCTATTTAGAGCACAAATAATTTTCAAATCGAAAAATTACGCCTGTTGATTTACTTTTAAAGGTTTTAGAGAGATTCGTCACATGCCAATCTCTCAAGTCCCAGTGAAAACTTCTGCCATTCAAATTTTCAATCCGAATTGTAAATTTACCAATAAAACAACTTTGGTATACCCATTACTCACTAGTTTTTATCCTGAAAATTCGCTTATATCATCGAGTTATACATGTAATGAATGAAATTTTTATTAATTTCATTCGTAAATCATATGACAATACAATTCATTAAAACTATTCAAGAGAAAAACACTTGCACGGGTTTCTCATAATTTCGAAAATATAAACAAATATTTTAAAATTAACAAATGTATTAATAAAAAACAAGTGAAATACGTCAATTCTCAAATTAAGATTAAGCTGACTTCTTAGGTGGAACGAATTCTGACCGACGTTTCACCTTTCTTCTCTTAATTTCATATTTCTGGATTTCTGACAAAACATCAGTGTAAATCTCTTTTTGATCTTCTTCAGGAATTGTGTTTCTATAAAATAAAATGAATAATAGAAATGATATATGAAAAAATTAAAGTAAATTATATCATGGTAAAGGTGACAAATAACTAACCTATAAACCTTCATTAAATCATATTTCTCATATTCTTCAGGTATTTTTTTGACTCTTTTAGCCCATTTCCATCGATATTCTGGTAAATTGTATTCCTGAATTCCTTGATAACCTTTTATTTCATATCGAGCTCTCCATGGTATAGGTTTTAGTTTGACCTACGTTATTCATAATGGTATAACTTGATTTTTCTAAAGTTTCGTCACGAAGCATCAGAAGTCTTACCTTTATTGGATTCACTGGGACAGCTTCTCCTTCAGCCAAATACTCTGGTTCCATATCAAATGGAAAAGTAGTGAATTCTGGTTCTGCATCAGCCAAATAACGTAAATCTTTATCTATCCTTTTTTCTAAACGTATAACTTCAATTTTCTGAATAGTTGGATCATACAGATCATATTTGATTTCCACACCTATCAAGCAATTTTAAATAATACAATCTTATGACTAATCCGAAAATTTAACAAAATGTACCTTGATTATCAACCGTATTGCGAAGAGTGAAATTTGCTCTTAATCCACAACCTTCACGTTGAATGCAAATTCCCAAAAAACGAGTAGTTTTAGTCGGTGCGTGAAAATTTGAAGATGTTACTGCTAAAATACTACCTAATGAAGAAGGAAGGAATAATTAACGATGTTCTGAGGAAGATTTATTCTCTTCTTGTTTCACTGCTAGATATGAACTTACCCACATAAAATTCAGGTAGTTCAACGTTAGCTCTTCTTTTTAGCATATCGGTACGTTCCAGTTTTTCTCTTATAATATTTCTAAATTTAAGACTAGGATCTGGTAAAAATTCAGGATATACATGACGCGCGTTTAAATTAATTTTAGAATTTATAGATTTGTTGTCATCGGAATGAGCAATAGGTTCAGTTTCCGCACTGCTTGTTGAATTTAAACGTCCTGAAAAACAAAAACAAATCAATGAAATTGAGGATGAACAAATAAAAGAAGCGAAACGAGGTTGACTTACCGTAATTCAGGATGATATTTC
This sequence comes from Maconellicoccus hirsutus, assembly GCA_003261595.1. NCBI lineage: Eukaryota > Metazoa > Arthropoda > Insecta > Hemiptera > Pseudococcidae > Maconellicoccus > Maconellicoccus hirsutus. Next base: position 26,362 of record QBDW01001001.1, read on the forward strand.
GAGAAAAGATACTTCGAACTGTGTTGTATTTGAAAACACCCAACATGATTTATCAATTTCTACACTTTCTATTTGAACAATGAATTAGGACTCAATTCATCGCAGATAGACTTTCTTAGGGCACTAAATTACGAACTACCGTAAATTGTATATAACTTCGATGAAAAAAGTAGTAGCTTATTCAATAGCGTAGTTACAACGTAGATAAAGACTAAATTGAAAAATTTATTGTAAGATAATCAGTCTAAATTACAATGAAACTATACTAATTTCAGTAAAAAAATATGATGCGGTTCTGAAACAGCGGACTGAAATTGATAAGAAAAGAAAATTCATGCGATAGGCTTTCTTTTAGTTAGTTTTTTTTTATTCAATGTTTTTCAATGTTTCCAATATACGAGAGAAAATTTCAAAACTGTATCGTTACATAGATAAATAATTTAAAAAGTGTTTTTTTCATTTCTTTCAAAAAACATTTACCAAAAAATATCTTAAAACGAAAAAATAAATACTTTCCTTATTTTTTTTCTTTTTTCCTTCTTGAGCAGCATACTTCGCTTCCATTTATTTTATTTTCAAATCAATTTTCAGCTTTTTCAGCATATCACTGAAGAATCAAAACTGAAGTCTCTTGAAACAACAACAAAAAAAACATTGAAAAAAATATCGTCTATCTCAAAAATAATCAGAAAAGTAATGTGAAAAATTTTAAGTTATAAGAAGAACATATTAAACTTTAATGAAGTGAAAATTTAAAAAAGACAAACGAAATCGTAAAATTCCAATTATACTTCACGCAATAATGGATTTTGATACTGATTGGGATATAGAAAAATACAAATCTCCTTTTGAGTGCGAAGAACACTGGCAACTTCGAAAATCCTTTTTACTCGCTCATAAGGACAAATACCCTCAAGATCAGTTAGTATGTCTTGCTCAAGTATTCTTCAATGTCGAACTGTTGGGATGCAGGTAATATTTTGGTTGAACATTGTCGTAATAATTTTTATAGTTTGGCTGGTATGAAGTCCCCAGATGATATCACGAGACGTCTATTTTTCAACAGGTATCCCGAAGAAACTATGAAATTAATTGGCGAATTGTCAGAAGGTATTGCCGACTCATTTCGTGAACAAAAACAAAGTAAACTTCAAAGAACCTTTGTTAAAGCTTCAGATGCTGCGGGTGCTAAAATTAAAGGTAGAAGTACCTGTGAGTTTCTTGTTTGTGTTGAAATTTGTCATTGTTTTATAGCGTGCCGTAATTAATTACGTTACTGTGTAATCAATTTTTCTGATGTGGCTTTTCCTAAATTTCAGGACAATCAACAGTGAACATTTCTTCCAATAAAAATTCTACTTCGGAACAAACTGAATCCATTTCTTCTTCACCTTGTTCGTTAAATTCATGTAAATCCTCTGATACCTCTTCTCTACAAATCAATGAAATAAAAGATTCCTCTGACATAGAAGAAAGTAGTCAACCTAAAATAATTGACACTCAAAACTGTATTTATTCATCGCAAGTTTTCGATCTGTATAAATTGCTACCGGAAATTGAGAACATAACTATTTTGAAAAGTATTGATGAAAATTTTTTCGATCATGGTGCTTCTATTTTACATCGGTCTTTTTCTCAAAATAAAATCACCCCACAATATGATTTTTCTATACGTGGCGAAGCGAACCAGTAAGTGTCATCCATATTAAAAATATGCCTTTTTTTATTTTGATGTTCCCATTGTTCCTAATTTAAAAATAATTTATTGCAGTAAATGGGAATGCAATTTAATCATCCAGAACGCTACTGTATCGAAGTCATTAGCTAGCAGCAAACAGTTATCTAAAAAAGCCGCCGTTCAAGCATTACTCGATTCCATGCAAAAAATTTGTTATACATTGGAGGTACTTAATTCAAACCTGACATGTACCTAGTCAAATTACATTATCATTGTATGAATTATTATAAAATGTTATTAAATTTCCAGGAAAAAACTAAATTCTTGACTGATGGTTCTACAATTGATAAAAATATTCCCGAAGAGATAGAACATAACCAAATAAATGAAGACAATGTTGGTAACAAAATGATGAAATTAATGGGTTGGAAAGGTGGTGGCTTGGGAAAAGCGGAACAAGGCATTGCTGAACCAGTCGCGTTAGTCCAAATAACTGAAATTATGGCTAGCATCTGTCGTGTTTTTTAACATCATTTTTTAATTCTCTGACAGTGTGCAAAAATCTGTCCGACGTAGTGGATTCGGTACAAATTTAACCGAAGCTGAAGTTATTAAAAAAATACGTCAGAAACTTAAAACATATGCTGAAGATGACACCCATTACGATTTGTTGTTTTCTAATGATTTTACTAAAGAAGAAAGAAGTAAATTACATTCGTAAGTAAATGCTTTTATCTTTATTTAACATCAACTTGATTTAATGAAAGCTACTGAATTTTTTTCACAGGATTGCTCAAATGTTCAATTTAAAGTCACGTAGTTACGGCAGTGGAGCCAATAGACGGTTGGTTGTTTCTAAAAAAATTAAAAGTAAAAATTCTGTGATCGAAAACTTGAAAAATTGTGGAGGAGAAGACGAACGTTATCGTCTCATACAACCAATAAATAAACCAACAAATAGTCAATAATTTGTGCTTATTTCTGAAATGATATCATTTTTATGTTGAATGTTCACTGTTAAGAAAAATTCCACTTTTCAATAAAAATCTTGTTTGTAATACAAACTTTCTATGAACAATTATCTAATTCAGTACGGTATTTTCGTAGTGAATATTTTGATTCATTTCTACCATTAGTTGATATAATTGAAATGAGCTCTCGTCGTTATTTTCTTTCAATTCATCAATAGATATCTGTAATGAATGAAGTAATAGGCTATTTAAAAAATGATTTTATATTTTTTAGAGGTAGCAAGCGAAATATTTTCTTACCGCCGAATTCAAAAAATCAATTACATCTTGATTCCTAGTTTTATAAGTAATTGTTTCCAATAATCTAAATGATATTTTCTTCAATTCATTATTTGAAAAAATATGGTATATTATCCTTTCCAATAAAGCTCGTTCGTTTTCAATCAAAGAAAGCCCACTTTCATTGATACTGATGTTGTAAAAAGTTGTGAGAAAAATTCTGGAAAACACGTACGAATTAGATAGATTTACGTAATCGCTATTGGCACTAAGGTATTAAATCAAAGTTTGATATACTTCTGAAGAGGAACTTCATTTGTTGAAATGTATGGCAGTTTTTCTAATAATTGTTTTATTAAATTCTGACCCTTTTCGCTATTCACTAAAATACATCTACCGTCAACATTTGCTGCAATGTTTGAAAGTATGCCGACGAACGAAGTGACATATCTTTTTATTTCTGATTTGGTATCTAGTAATTTGTCTTCGTACACTTCGAAAAACCTTTTTAACGAGCTGTTGATTATTTCGAGCAAATCTGCGATTTTGTTCTTAAACAGTAAATCTCAAACTTAAATCATGTTTACGAATTTCTGCACTAATTAAATATGTTATCGCTACATTTTTTTCATGCTAAAAATTATTCCGTTGAATAAATTAAAGGCAAAGGGATTTTTAATTACTTCAATACTTACGCTTGTAATGAAGCATTGTACAACGTTAGGTTCTTTGGATACCTTCCAAAGGAGAGAACCAAATGTTAAATTCAATGTGTTCAAACGAGTGCTTTGATTATGCCAAGAGTTTTCATGAACATCTTTCATTTTTTCCAAATCATCTTGTACTATTTCAAGATTCCTTGTTAGTGTTAGATTGACAGCTTCGAGTTCTTTAATTTTTGCATCTTTTTCTTTGATTTGATTTTTTAAATCAAACATTTCTACACAAAATCATTGCCAAACTTGAGTTTTGTTGATTATTTGCTTCTCACTTTAAATATGCACGTTACCTACCATTTTTTATTTCTTGCCAAAACGGTTGTAAGATCTGTTCGAGATTTTTTTTCAGCTGTTTTACTTCTCTTTGTAAATTGTCGTATAACTTCCTTCGTTCGTCGCTCATTGCCAGTAAATCATTGTCTGGAAACTGCTTTTGTAGGTTTAAACAAAGCTGTTCTTCTAAAGACATGGATATTTATTTTCAAGGAAATCTGAAAAACAAGAAAATTTCATCGTTGATATTCGAATATTTACTAACAAAACGATTAAGTATTAGCAATAGCGGCTAATTAGCTATGATGCGTACAGTACACCATACTCATCAAATTCCCAACCCAAATCATTACGTAAGTATCAAAGTATTTGAGCATTGTAAATTGTAATGAACTAATAATGTTATTCGTTTTAAAAACGAAATTTTCAAAACACCGTTCTTTGAACGCGTCACAAAACAGAACATCAAATATTTATGACTCATTTGAGGTTTAGTCAAGGTTATCAAGTTTAACCCATTTTATTATTCAACTGAGAAAATCTTATGCACATTCAATCAAAAATTTGAACGTTCTATTGATACAGAACTGTATCGTTAATTTCCTCAAACGTTTCAATTTCTTTATACCAAGTTGCCAACATGAATTGTCGAGTATTGCATTGATATACTGTATAGTAAACCACTGTTCACCTGTACTGTGAATTTATATCAACGATAATTAATTTTAGTATATTTAATTACTTATAAACACTTACTATTTCGATTTTAGAAAAGTTCCGCTTAAAGGTGATTGAAATGAAAAGTTAATTTCGCCAGAATTATAATTTTCTAGTACTTCCATACAAGCGTAGATAAAATGAAAAAGAACTGCATTCTTAAATTGAGAATAACTAAAAAGTAAACATAATCGTACTGTCCATTTTTCGCAACAAAATTTATCAGCCCTGAGTCAATGCAAAACTACGAGGGGAGGGGGTTCGTTAATAACATTTTAAGAGTAGACGAGACAGAGAAAAGGGGTTCCAGCATAACTAAAATTAATTTTAGCGGAAGTCGAGTTTTTCTGATTACAATATAAGTAAGACATCGTTTAATTCAATACGAAATACAATAAATAATTTTTATAGGTTCATGAATGGCTGTTCATTTAGACCTTACGAAAATGAGGCTTTTCAAAAAGTGAGCAATCCTGGTATTTTCTTGATTTTCCATTCAACTGTAGATTTACAATATGCAACAGTAAATACTACACATCGTCTTATGACATGTTTCTTTTTTTTCTTACATGATTCTGGCGCGAAATTTAGTGAATTTTATTTACCCATAAATCAACATTGTTGGCTCCGTACCACTGTACATTTCGAAAGTCTGTGGTTGAATGAAATTTTTCCTGGTTTTTAATTTCTACCACCCCAGCCCCCATCATGGATCGTGGATCGTACTAAATGGTGTTTGTAGTTTGTATGTTACGAAATACTTTCTGATAAAACAAAAATAAAACTGATTGTACATTGTATTGCGATTTCGCTGACTACATGGGTGTATGACTATAGCCTATGTAATAAATAAAGATAGAGGTACTATAATGAAGTACCGTAGTTGAGAACTCAATTTCAAAATTGCACTTAACCAGTTATTATCATCGTTATACGTTAGCGCAGAAAAGTTTTTTGAAGTGGTTCAAATTGATAAAATGACAACGAGTAAATACTGAATATATTTGTTGAATATATTTTTGGTTGATCGCAATTCGGCGATATCTTTGTAATTTTGTATTAATTACTCGTAGAACACAATATTCTCAAATCTTGTACTTGTTATGTTGTGTATGTGGGGGGGGGGGAAATTACCTAGTACTTACTTGTCAATTTATTCAATACAATCTGCATATTATGAGATTTCGATTGAAGAAAAAAAACAGTGATAAGAAGCAAAGAACGAAATCACTTCGCATAATTTACCCATAAATAATACCTACCTAAGTAGGTATCCAATCTACGCTACTGTAGGTATTTTACGGAAAAACGAAAATTTTCTTTGACAAAATAATTATGAAATCCCATACATAATCTAATTTTTGTGCGATAGGTATAGTGTCTTTTCAATGCTTAATTTTTAAAAAATATGCAATTAAATTTGATGGTTTAGAGCAAATGATACTCACCTCATAATTATAATGAACAAGTGTCTGTACACTATATACCTTTTAAGAATTCTTCGAATATACATATGTACATGTAGTAAATGCAGAGCAGATAAATTATGTATGTATATCGCAGGCATATACAATCAACATAAGAATTTTCTTTTTCAAATTGCCAAAATTAGAGTAGCTTAACAAATTTGAATTTTTAGCCTAGGGAAATGGGAGCGTTCTTAGTTCTTATGAACGTTTAAAGATACAAATCTTCATCAAAGCATGTAGAAAATATTGAACATTGAATATATAATTTATAATTTCTTTAAAATTTATTCCAAGGTCTACATTCTGTACCCCGCGAAAAATTTAAGGAATAAAGTAGGTAGTGGATATAAGTACGCAGATAATGTAAAAGTCGAAAACATGATACATTTTTTTTCAAAGAATTCATTTTTATCAATTACTTGTTTAGCATAATATAAGATAATTTTTGTTCTTTGAATATAGGAAAAAGGTTAATTTGCATAATTTTTCTACATTTGATTTGTTTGCTTGTTAAATTAGGAAATACGACTTTATTTATCATGACCATCAATTTCTATAAAGAGATAAACTTCGGATGAATTTGTTTACTCTTAATAACAAACGGAAAACTGAACGGACTGGTTCTTTACGCAAGTGTTCATCGTAAAATAAAAGGTACGTTGAATTAGTTTTTCTCTTAGAATTTATAATATTGGTCTATTGAGTAGCGCGTATTATTTAGTTTTAAACAACTAATCGTCAATTTCTCTCATTATTAGTCTAATTAACAATTAATCAATGGATTAAAAGGTTATTTTATATTGTTCATCTTTGTATATGTAGGTGATATAGCAATATTTAACTTGTTTCATTTTGTGAAACCATCTTTTGCAATTTCTTATAAGATAAGGTTTTCAAATACGCTGCAACCAAACTTTTGTTTTTACTCGTAGATTTAAGAAAGTAGCTTTGGTTTTGCGATCGGAAATCTGTTGTAATGTTGAATTTCTCGGTAATACAACGGAGAAGTGTTTTTTTTTTAAGCTTTCAAAATAGGTATGGCTATTCATCAGAGATAAAAATAAAGTCATTGAGTATCTGAGTTACATCTTGAAAATATCATGTTTTCAAAATTTTTGCGAATGCATCAAAATGTTTTAAATGTGTAAAAAAATAAAATAGGTATTACATAATATTCTCAGAACAGCGATATTTTCCTAGATTAAATTAATCTCTTGGCATTCATTTTACAAAAATATTTTTTGTAGCAACGAAGAGGAAATCACAGAAAAGAAGGTTTTACGAAAATTGTTTCAATTTTATGAAAAAAAAAATTATGATCGTAATTATTATTGGAGCGTTGAAATTTCATGACGAAAGGAGAGAGAAGGAAATTAATTTTACCTCAACACTTTAAAAGTTCACGCCGCCCCGTAAAGGTTATCAGGGCTATCACAGGGTCATTCGCGAAATTCGTTTTTCAAAGAATTTGGGAGTTTCCAATCTTGTAGATATAAAAGTAATATTTGATAACAATAATGCCAGTGAATACAATAAATGATTCTTAAATCTTGTTTTCGTGTACATTTATAATATAATAATCATGTAATGTAAGTACCGAAAGATAAAATACTCGTACATACAAAGCGATGCGTTTTACCTACCTACTTCAACAAATTTTAATAATCTTTCGGTTTCTATGTCTATGAAGTGTGAAGGTTAACGTGCGCTGAAAGGGGGAAATATCATGAATACTCGTATTACGTCAACATGGCCAGTTTCTCCTTCTCTTCTGAAATTCATGTTGCTGTTTGTCATTGTCTGCGGAATCAGTGAGACTTTAGGCGCCGTTGCTCGTTCAAAAAGAGCAACTTCGAAAGCATCACCCAAAGTATCTGTATCACCTAGTGCAACTGCAAAATCTACCGTCATGCATAAAAATTTTTTAAACGCCGGTAAAAAAGCTGGTTTGGAAATATGGAGAATTGAGGTAAGTAATGCTTTGTTAATTCATTCATGTTTTTTAGTTTGCTCTTTCACATCTTTAAATATTTCTATTTTACTTATTTATTGCTTTTTTTTGGGAATATTTGTGCTATTTCGTTCATTTATAAAAATAATTTTTCAAGTAAACTTATCTTCGTGAAGTTGCGAAATAATTTTAGTAAATGTTTTATGACTCATGTGCGGCTAGTCATCTACACAAGTAAATTCACGTGAACATCAAGAAATACCTACCTAATTTTTTTTAAGTCGACTACATATTGAAAAAAAGATTTATTGGAGGCCAGGAGGGCTAAATAGGGATGGAGTTTGGGGTATTTAAAGGAAAAATGATAGAAATCATCGTGAATAAAATTATGTGGACAGAATAATAAATTCCGGAAAAGCGTCAGTAAGATTTTTTTTTGAGTAGATGAAACATGACCAAAATTTTATCATCAAACGTCTTCCTCTGTGGCTCATACCTCCAATTTTGGCTATATTGGTCTATTTTTACGAGAGGCATAGGCATAAGTGAATTCTAAAATTATAAAAACCGACTGCACTGCTCACTTGAATTGGTCGCCATTTTGGAAAAAAATATGAAAATTTAAATAATTTCATAGTTCTTTGTAATTTTTTATACGTGATTGCTGCTTTAATTGAAAATTTCAACAATGCTGATGAAGTGTTTTATATTTATTCTGTTTTAATTGCAATATCGGAAATATATTACCTACTTGGTAATAACTAATTACGTATTAGGCAGTAGCCTCATGCCTCATGCGACTAATGTTTGAGAAACAATAGTATCTACTTATATTTCCGACTTCCGTTTAATGGTATTTTTATCTTAGTAAATAAAAAATGTGTATATACTCAACTGTAGGCGTTGTAATCATGCCTGTCAAAGTAGCAAAGTACCTATCACCATACTTAATTACCTATCTTCTATACCTACTCGACTACAATTAATATCGTTCAGAAAATCTTGAATTTGTTAAAACATAACTGTATCTAAAACTTATACACCCAAGTCCGGAGCATTAATCGATGTAATTTTATTTGCAGGATTTCGAACCAAAACCTTATCCCAAAGAGAATTATGGAAAATTCTATTCCGGAGATTCGTTTATCGTATTGAACGTGAGTCTATAACATAAAATTATTTTAAAAGTTATCAATTTTTAACATTTTCATATCAAATATACATACTCTTATGTACATGTACTTCTTATCTCTTCTGTTCTACGTACAATTTTGAAATATTTTAAATAATTTAAAGAAATGTATTCTCTCTATTGATGTTTTTATTTACCTACCTATTACTTTCTAGACGAAAGAAGTAAAAGGATCGTTTAGTTGGGATATTCATTACTGGTTAGGAAACGAAACATCGCAGGCAAGTTTAGACTAGATAAATTGAATGACAGCGATAATGAAGAGAAAAAAATCAATAATTTTGTGTCCTATTTAGGATGAAGCGGGTTCAGCTGCTATTTTTGCTGTACAACTAGATGATGGTCTAGGAGGTGTACCCGTGCAATACCGGGAGGTTCAAGGACATGAGTCAGATCTTTTCGTATCATATTTTAAAGGAGGTAATTTTTCACTGTACATTATGTTTACTAAAAACAAAACATAAGTTGTTGTTCAAACGGTTGCGAAATTTTTAAACTACAGCTTCTTTGTGATCTTTGGTATGTTGTGTGGTTCATAAATTCTAGAGTGAATGAACCAGAATCTTGAAACATGAAATTGTACCGTTGCCAATAAAATGATATATGATTTGATGAAAAAATTTGTCAAAAAAAATGAACGTTATGTTTATTTCCTCAACTTTTTTTTAGGCGTTCGCTATTTACCTGGAGGTATTGCTTCCGGTTTCACTCACACTGAAATAAATCCTAACGGTGAAAAGAAACTATACCAAGTCAAAGGAAAGAAAAATATTCGCGTTACTTTGGTTAGTGAAAATCGTATTTAAGAAAAACTTTGGCGTATTCTCGTGGATAATTACTATTGATTGGTTCCTCAGGTTCCTGTTCATGTAAAGTCAATGAATAAAGGCGATTGTTACATTTTGGACACTGGAAAAGAATTATTAATATACTGTGGTGAAAATTCCAAACGCACTGAACGCCTATCAGCTGCTACGGCTGCTAATGAAATTCGTGACGAAGACCACAAAGGGAGAGCGCAAGTGATAAAAATAGGTAGGTATTACGTAGTTCTCGAATTATGTTTCTCGGTAAATCATCGTAAAATGGGTTTTTTAGAGTACCAAAGTTGTACTACCACCTGCCTAGTATGCAATGTATATGTAATTTGTTACTTCCTTTTCTTACTGCAAACCGAATTTTACGAGGCGTATTATTAAGACATTCACTTTTTCACTTCGAGTAATTTGCGATACGTCACGTAACTTAAATTAACCAAAAATAATAATTGAAGTTTCACTTTAACAAGTTTTGTAAATTTTTCTTCAATAGAAGTGGTCAATTGAAAAATTAACACGTTTAATTAGGTGGAGAGGAAACATTGATAGTTATACCTAATTACCTACTTATTCATTTTGTTGATTTGGAATAATGTTAAATTAAAAAGTTATCGCCACGAAAACAAATTTGGCCTACATGATTATTTCTAGAGACTTTCAAGTTGTTAATCTGTCTCGTAAATAATTTTATATTATGTATTTCTTGACTTTTTTCCCCGCTGAGAATAGAAGTAGGCGAAAGCGCTGATGAAGATTTGGAAAAATTCTTCAAAGAACTAGGATCTGGTTCGCCTAAAGAAGTTGCTAATGCTCCTGCTACTGATGATGACGAAGCGTTTGAGAAAAAACAAGATGTATGTTTATATCTACATTTCATACTATTTTAATTAAGGAATTACAAGTAATTCAATGAAATATTTTCATGCTTTAGGCTGAAGTTACATTACATAAAGTCAGTGATGCAAGCGGTACCTTGAAGACTGAAGTGATCAATCAAAAACCTTTGAGCCAATCTTTATTAAAAACCGATGTACTTAAGTTTTTTTTTAATTAATTCCATTTACGTCAATTATACATTCATCTCATTCAGTAAATGCAAAAATGAAATTTGTTACAGGATTGTTTCATCCTCGATACAAAAACCTCAGGAATTTACGTTTGGATCGGTAAAAAGGGAACTGCCAATGAGAAATCGGGAGCCATGAAAAATGCTGAAAACTTCTTGAAAGCGAATCAGTATCCGGCATGGACTCAGGTGATTGAGTTTTTTGTCATGCGATAAATTTTTATATTTGTAGGAAATGGTGGTATTTTAATACTTTTTTTTTCATTTTCTAGGTCGTTCGAGTGGTTGAAGGAGGAGAAACAACTGCATTTAAAAAGTATTTCAGTGACTGGAGAGAAGGTTCTCTTGGCTAAGAGCTTTAATTGAATGACTTAATTTTTTATCTCATATCGCTTCGAGCTTAAGATTTACTGTTTCTTTTTTATAATATTTTATTCGTATCAAAATGCACCAATTCATTGTTGTATTCGTTTTGTTACAATATTTATAATGCTTTTATTAAATTTAATAAATTTTTTATATTGCATTTTTTTCACTTTTTTTTCATCTCATTGTCCTTTCTTGTTTTGAATTTTTATAAAATTATGAATTTCAAAAAATTGACTTGAAGTGATATCGATGAATATCAAAAAAAACAAATGAAAAATTGTCCAATGTGATTTACACAAGGAAAAACTTCGATAAGGAAACAATTATTGAATTAGAATTCCAGAACCTCGCAAGTATCATTCAAATTTCAAAACGATTCAACATTTTTTGCCAAATTCGTGAGGGGAAGAACGAGGTAGTTGAATTTGACGGGAACGTTGAACATTGGTTGAAGAATTGCAGTGGAAGGGAAGTCGGGGAAATGAACATGTGATGTCACGTTTTCATGTTTCTTGATAAGAGATAATAATATAAATAATAAAGCGTAAACGTAAAAATTATTAATTTGAGTGAGTCAAAATTTGAATAATCGTGAGATTATATAACAAGTATGAACTTTAAATTATGAAGAATTGTACATCGTTAAAGTTATTTTTCAATTGATTATCCATACAAAGTAGCACCAATAGTTTTTTTTCCCGGTAACACAAAAATCATGGGTTTGGTCAACGAAACCGATGATAAAGATGTATGGAAAACGATAGAAAATAATAGTAAGTAAAAATAGAGGTAAATTTTATATCTCAGCTGTCACCCTTTTGAATCGTGAATGTTCTTCGCAGAATATTTGTCACAGTTCTTAAACTCTGAAGAACAATCTGATAATTCCTGTGTACTGTCGTTTTCTCTGAGTGCTTCAGAACAGCTTTCTGCGTTGACTAAAGGTAATAAGTACGTCTATTTTCCCCCATTTGAAAGCTACTACTTAGTTATTATCTCATTCTCAGGTATAAATCTTCTTGAGAAAGAACTGAATGCTCAAATTAACGAAAATTATCATGATCTAATTTCTCATGGTAAATGGGTTGAAAATCTGGAAGATGTCTTGCTCAATATGAAATCAAAAATCCAAGTAATATATTTGATTTTTTTGAAATATTCCAATTTTTTACCTCTCCTAATGTGACTCACATGCAGGAATTGCTATCATCTGTGAAAAATGTCCGAAATAAAATCGTCGATCCTTATGACGACATTGAAAGACAATGTAATATATTAACCCGTTTACATGATACTTCTAACATATTGCGGTGTGTTATTCAAGTACAGCAATTGGCCAAGATTATAGAAAAGCATGATAATTTGAAAGCTTCCGCATTAATCAAAGAAGTTGGTGAGAAATTTTCATGATTGAATGAATTGAGATCTTCTGATGTTACTCGATTGTATGATACTTTAGATGAATTCTGCGAAGACATAGATTTATCAGGTATCGATATTTTGGAGAGCGATGTAAAACGTATTGAAAAACAAAGAAACCACATATTGAGCACAACTCGAAATTCTTTATTGGATGCTTTGAAAGAGCAAGACGAAAAACAAGTAATTTATATTATCGTAGAATTTAATTTACACTTTATTTTTTTTCTTTACAATCGATTTGCGATCTTCAGATAATGATTTGCGTTCAAGTGTTTCTAAATTTAAATACATTAAACAAAGAGGTGGAAAACATCGTAAATAATGCTATTTCATTTGTTGAAAAAAGTACAAAATCAGCTTTAGACATTAATTCATTAACGAATCAATCAACGGAACAAGAAAAAATTCCGAAATTGAGAAGTAAGAAAAATAAAAAAGTACTCTTTTAATTTCTAAATTATATGTGAAAATTATTCATTTTAAGGCTCGGGACCCGGAAGAGTAACTGGTAGTACATTCCCGGGCGTAAATGTAACTGCTTTCAGATTGAAGTTATGGTCTAACTGGGCTAATTTGTTGGAAACTAGCGTGTATCCTAAGTGTGCCCAGGTAAACGAGTTTGTTAATTATTCACCGCAATTATTTCAATCCCCTAAAACATGAAAAATTTAACTTTTCAGATCTACATTCTTCAATATGTTATTAATAAACATTGTCAATCGATGTTAAATTCAGAGAACAACGACTTTCAAGCAGACGATTATGAGATTAGTACGAAGTTTTGGACTAATGTTTCGGATATGCTATCTAAAAGTTTAATCGCTGCAGCAGAAAGTAAACCCCGAAAGCATACTGTCAATTTACCAGAGTTTTTTGTTACCTATGATGAACTTGTTTTTTAGATTCATCGTTTATAAAACAAGCTCTCGAAGGAGAATATCCAAGATTATTAGGATTGCATACAGATTTACATGGAAAATTACAAAAAATTACCCAAAGGATGCCTTTGCCTTTAGGCGATATTTCTAAATTATTCACTCATAGGTAAGTATTTTTCGAGTGCTAATGAAAGGAATTAGCATTTTGGCTGAAAAATTCTTTTATAGCAAACGTTTTGCGGAGCGATTTGAAAATGCTTACTTGTCTCGTTCACTATCACGAATGTCGGAGGCAGTTCGCGAAATGTTTCCTGGCGATGGTTTACCAACTGTGGATGAAATAAATTCGTTTGTTCAAATTATATCAAAGTACCTATTGATTTATTATTATCATCATTATTTGGATCAAGTACAAAAAAAACAATACTACTTTTTTAATGTAGTGAATTTAGTGTATCCTCAAAAGAAGAAACACTTTGCAAAACCGTTATTCAAAATGTAAGAAAAGCTATTCATATATTTTCTTTTGAAAGTGAACAGTTGATTGGGACTGAAGGAAATGCGTCGCAAGTGATTGGTAAAATAATTTCATTTATACTTACTCATCCGTCCACCTTTTTATGCAATTGTCCAATATTTTCGCTCTTTTTCTGCAGATTTCCCCAATTCAATTCAGCAAAGGAATATAAATGTTGCCAACACGTTGTATTACGTGAAACAACAATTACAAAAAGTAATTTCGAATATGTTGTCAAGTATACCCGAATCTAATAAAAATGAATTGATTAACGAGTTCAATCATATTGATGAGTTGATCGTCAATATCGTTGACCCTTTGAAAAATTCAATTTGCGAAGCCATCGAATCAATTATACTAACTATGCATCAAGAAAATTTCAAAATGTAAGCGATGCATTTTCGTAAACATTAATTTAATTGTTACATATTGCTGATTGAAATTTATTATTTAGAGAAGCGAACTCAGATTCTCTTCCGCCATCTTTATACCTAAAAGAACTACAAGCTTTCATTTCTAGAGCACACACAAATTACTTGAAACCGTTTCAACACCGACAAATAATTGAAAAATGGTTCGTTGAATTAAAAAAAAATAATTTATCGCATCTATTTTGAAAATGGTTCTCTTTTTTTTTAGTTGTGCTGACATAGCTTCTCGGTGTGTTGAATTGTTTCTGAGGCATATTTGTTTGATTCGACCTTTGGAGATGGGCGGTCGACAAAAAATTGTTGAAGACTTCCAAAGGGTACTAAATTATAATTACGTACATTTTTATCACTTAGTAAATCTAAAATTTTAAATTGATTGTTTTAGATTGAAATTGCCTTATCGCCTATTTGTCCTGAGATAAAGATTATAGGCGAAAATTACAAACTTCTACGATCATTTCGTTCTCTTATTATGGTAACAGATGCAAAGCAAATCTTACAAAATGAACTAATCGGTAAAACCATTCCTTTTAGCTTAACGTTGATGTTTTTATTTTCCTACGCACCTCCTGAAATACCATCACCTCATGAGGTAATTTGGATTTTTTCTCGATTTGTATTTTTCAAATTTAAGTAACATGTTGATGATTCATTTACAGAGTTGTAACTGGTCTACAGCTAGACTATCACAATGGCTGGATAACCATAAAACTGAGCGAGAACGATTAGAATTGATTAGCGGCGCTTTACAGCGTTATCAGCAAGTTGTAAAACAACAGAATAAAACATCATTTCATGAAATTTATCCGATAATGACGGAATTATTGGAAACTGCACATAAACATTGTTCATCTGCTAAAGAAGTCAATTAGTATATTTTTATTGTTTCAATAATTTATCAAATTTATTGTAAATAAAACTTTATTTGACTTGAAAAACACTTCATAGAAGTTCATAACAACTCATTCAATGGAATGATTTAAGTAATAGAAAATTAAACAGTAAATATCGGTTCTGTCACCAAATCAGTAACGAAAATTCACAAAATCATATCATTTCTCCTAGAACAGAATCTGTTCAATTTAAGCTCAATACATGAATCACAAAGGAAATAAAATAACTCCAAATCAACACGCTTAAATCACATAACTCGAAATTTACTCAATTTATTTAAACGAGGCATTTTGAAAAATGATTGATTCATTTTTCACTTGGTGCTCGCTTATGAGCCAGGTACAAAAATCCGATAGATGATAAGGCACTTACTAAAAAAATAACGTCAAACCATCGATGGTAAAAATTGAATTGCAAGTTTCCCAAAACTTGCGTAATGATTGTGCGATATTCCGGTGGCATGTTCATTCTCATCAAAAGAACCGATGAAACGAAATACATACCCTTTATACAAAATATTTTATCAATGAAATGAGCAAAATAAATAATATAATAGGTGAATGCGACTTACCATAATTTCTGCTAAGATTAACACGATCACATTTGACGATTTGCTACTGGAAATGGCATAAAAAAACTACAAAAAAACATTTTTTTTACATTAAATGATGTAGAAATATTCATGTTAAGTAACATCATGATTAAAAATCACCTTAGTTAAAGTAAGCAATAAACCTCGAATAGAAGTAATTACAATACATCCCACTAACATAAACGAAATATGTTGCGACCAAAAAGCTACATCAATATCAATTCCAACCCAATGAACGAGGATTTCCATACCACGAGTCACAGGATCCTTCTTACCAACTCGATCAAACACGATATTAATGGTGGACTAAAAAAATTCCAAATTAATGTACAATTCAAAACAATTTCATCCTGAAATATACTTACGATGAATATTTTCCAAACACAATATAATGAAAAAAGATATCCGAGGAAATTAAAGTATTTCCCACGCCATGTTTTTGCCCATTCTGCGCGTTCCATTTCGTTATGGATATCGTGCAGTTCAAGAAATAAATGTCGGCTTAATTCTTCCAAAGCTGATATTTCCTGACGCAATAAACTAACATCTGAAGCGAATTTAGGAAATCATTTTTCGTCAAAGAGTTGTTAAAAATTTTTCAAGTCAAATGACACTTCTTCGAATATTCCTTTGAGAATTTTTAAAAGATATTAAAGGATACTTTCTCCGGAACCGGTTACAGATACTGAAACGTTTTTCAAAAATCCCCAAATAGATTTTGATGGATTATCGTTCATAGAGAGAGATGATGATTTATGACTAGCGAAAGCTATTCGTTTCTTTTTATTTATTGTCATATCGATAGTTTGTAAAAGGCGCTTCTCTGTGTTGGTCACATCAGTTCGTGACACTGACCTGAAATATTGAATTAAGTATAAAATTTATCCAACAAAGAATTAAAAATAAATAAACAGAGATGTACCGAATAAAATATGCCATAGAAGTGTATGGGTAGTTGACGGCACCAAATCCAGATAATAAAGCCATAACTGTAACTCCAATAACTCCGATTCTACTGATACCTTGTTCGATGGAAAGAATTCCATACTTAGGATTCAGAATAGGAAATGGATCTCCAACTTTCCAAAAGAAGTATAAGTAAATAAGCCATACAAAAACGGTAAGAGGACGAATAAATTTCTTTTTTACTGCAGAAAAGAAAATTGATGGTTTCAAAATTAAGTTCGATAAATGGGAATTAATCACATATCACTTACCTATATGAATATTGCTGACGATAAAGTAGCCTATATAAAAAGGGATGATGACAATTACCAAGAATAACATCAGGTACAAGTAGAAATTCCAATAAAAGTATCTTGAACTAAAGAGAAAAATTCATTAAATTTCACCGCAGAAGGAATTCAGTACTCCGATTGACTTAAATAGACTACCTGAGTTCAAGAAATCCGATTATTTCAAATATGATGAGCTCAAACATAATTAACGAGGAGCATAGCGTGATTGAAAATATGAATTGTACTAGTGAATGCCTCACTTCATAATCTCGAAATAATTGCTTTACGAAAAATATCTGTCCGCCGACGAAGAAAACCAGCTAAGAAGAGTTAAATAAATTATAGATGGCAGAATCTTACTCCATGAATCAATATTTATGTAGATATTTATTAAGTAATATTTACTTGAGAAATTAATATAACGACAGAATCCGCTAAAAATCCCATTTTAAAAATCTTGTCTACAGAGTGAGTTTGAATGATTCGTCTTCTATCATTTTTCTGCTCATATTATTTAATGAATATCTTTGTGACACGTATTTCATTTCTTGACAGAGTTTTATTTATTATTCAAACATATAATTTTGAGCATACTTAAAGTTAAAATGAAATTTTAATTGTAAAATTACATCACAACTCACCATCAATAAGAATACAAAATCAAAATTTGATAATGCCGCTATCGAAAAAATAATACCTTACGTGAAGCGTGACATAACGAACCGATAAGACGTACGTCACGTCGAACACACTGCGTGAACGGAGAATTTTTCAACCAGTGTCGCCACATAACCGAATCAAAAATTGTGTTTTTATTTTCATGGTTGCTGTTTTATAATAGTGTTTTATTAATAAAATTGTCATTTTTATCAACTAGTGAGTAATAACAAGATCGTGAAATTTAACAGTATTTATTGCATTCGTAGTTTGTACAACAAATTATACAAGAATAAGAAGAAAAATATAGAAAGCAAAATGCAGTGTTTCCAACATTCCGATCTCAAATTTCGGGTGTCCGCAGAGTACCGCATTTAACGCAGACTCGAGTGTAATCATGCCGCATAAATTTGATAAAAATAAAATAAAAATGCAATAAAATATAAAATCATGAAAACAGCATAAAGTAATTCAATTTTTCAATCAAGTTTTTTTTAAGTGGCGGCCTTAAGAGCGAAAATATGAATAAACTATTTCCAGTGATTTTACGCCATGGAAAAACTCTAGTAACCGAATCTAATTCACTCCTAAGAGTTTCATCGAAGTAAGTGTTTTCATGTGCACTTTAGAAAATATTTAAAGTTTAACATTAATCTTTGTGGGTTTTGTAGAATATCAAACTGCAACTTTGTACAAATCAGAGAACGAAACAAAGGTCGTCCTTTACAAATTAAATATCCTATATGGTTCCTTCAGAAAGAACATGCAGTATGTGTTTACTTCGCGTATGTATCGAATGAATAAAATTTAACATTAACTTCAACTCATTTCTTTAGAAATATCAAGAGAATATTACCCGACCAAACCGAGAGTTCATTCAAGACACAATTCATGATACCTTCGGAGCCTCAGCTGTGATTAGCGGAATAGAAACTTACGATTTAAAAAGTCCGCTTCAAACTCAACCTTTTGAACGTGGTCAATGGAATATTAAAAGTCAAAGAACTGGATTAATTGGTCGAAAAATTGGTATTTATCCTTTATGGACGAAAGATGGCAAACGAATTCTTACTACGTTGATACAGGTATACATTTCTCCATTTAGAGATGTCCAGCGATCACCCGTCATTTAACGAAGTTATTTTTAGTTTGTAGACAATCATGTAGTAAAATATATACCACCAGAAGATTTCGATCCTCCAAGAAAGCCATATGAATGTATAGGACATAAGAAAAATCTAGGTTGTCTTCTTGTTGGTGCCGAAAGTACTGATCCTCAAAAAGTAATTCATTTTTTATGTCATAAATTGAGACAATGAAAAATTAAAATTGATTAATAATTTGTATAGTTTACAAAAGAATATTGCGGTCTTTTTCTCAAACAAGGTTTAATGCCTAAAAAAATTCTTGGAAGATTTTTGATTACACCTGAAGCTAAGATTCAACCTGGCACACCATTGTTAGCGCCACATTTCAAAGTTGGTGACTACGTTGATGTTAGAGGATTGACGTAAGAACGTTTCGTTGACCTTTTCGTTTTCTTTTCGTTGAAATAATTGTTTTTTCGTTATTTCGATTCCAGTATTCAACGGGGATTTCAAGGAGTAATGAAACGTTGGGGCTTCCATGGACAGCCTGCAACTCATGGCCAAACAAAAACTCATCGTCGTCCAGGTACTATCGGTAGGGGTCGAGACAAAAAAGTTCAAATTGGAAAAAAATTACCTGGTCACATGGGTTATAGATACAGAACGCTAAGAGGGTTACAGGTAACTTATTCTCATCTGAAAATGATGTTCATGTTTTAGTTAGAGCAAAGCAAATGTCCGAAATTGTTTTGAACATTTCAGATCTTACGAATGAATACTAAGTATAATGTGATATGGGTGCAAGGGCAAGCCATAGCAGGAGATACAAATTCCATTGTTTATGTTTATGATACCAATGTCACACATAAGTATGGACAAAAAATCTTGAATTATTAAATGCAAACCCACGTAAGAATTACATTTTATGTCATTTTTGTAGGCTACATAATCATAAAAATCAACCGATGTTTCCGACCTTCTACCCGGAGGATTTAACAGAGCCATTGCCAGAAGATATTTTGGTACCAGAACTGTTTGATTTCTCAAAACCTACTATTACGTACGAAGTACCAAAAGAAACGAAGAAAAAGAAAAAATAGTAATTTGTTTCAATTCGAGAAAGATTTTGTAAATGTAAATGCTCGTTCACTTGTTAAATTAAATTTTCGTTAAAAGTAATAAATGTGTGAGAATTTAATTGGGTTTTTCTCAGTTTGAAAGGAACATGAGTGTATGGTGATGTGTAAATTTGAATGAACAGAACAGTATGTGACTGAAAGGTGTCTAATTAACCGCTGAAAAATAGTATCAGGAAATGTCATGAAGTAAATGGCAAAGTAGATTTCATATGTATTTATTTTGAACATGACACAGAATAAAATTCAATTATTTTGCGATGTTTCACTTGATATTTCTTATTATATAAAACCAATCTGGTATCGAATCGTATAAATTAATTTACAACCAAAAATAATATGGCTCGCATCATTAAATTAAAAAAGAAACATTAAAAAAACAAATTTAACAAAAGGACTCAAGAACAAAATTTTAATTTTTTTATAAAATTATTCATACAACAATGAATGTAAAAAAACAAATGGTTATGTATCAATATTTTCCATATCGATTTCAATATTATTTTCTTGACCACTTTCTTCATCAATTTCTGACATTTCGTCCCAATGGTCATCAGAATCATTATTCGAAATAATTTCTTCTCTGAAAGCGTCATTGTTATCATCTTCCTCCTCAGAATCTGCAAATTAAAAATGTTTAATTGGTGGAAAAATACAAAATACAACTCCAAAAACCGGTGTCAAGCATTTCACTCACCTTCGTCTTGATAAATGAGTTTTGGTTGCAAATCAACGTTTTGCAATGATTTTTCAGCCTGATCTGTTCTATGTTTGATTTGTTCAACCATTAAATCTAATCTTCCGACTAGTCTGTACAACGGACCAAGCATATTTAATCTACTTTCAATGATTGGGAATACAGGTGCAAAAATTTCGGTGATTTCGGGATTGGAGATTAGATGAGCAGCATGTATGATAAGTACATATTTTAACCATTTCACAGCAGAATCGCTTCTACACAAGGAGAGAAAGTATGAGAACAAAAAGTTTAATGGTAATTTTAAAATATTCTCAATCAACTAACTCAGCCCGTTTTCCTTGCAGCATAGATATTAATTCGACACTCAGAGGTAGAATAGCTTCAACTGGTAATCTGTTTATCGTTGTTCTTATCACATTTTCTTCTTTATCTAGTAAGACATCGTGCAGAATTCTAACGTCTTTACTTTTCAATCCCTTAAAAGAAGAAAAGATCAGTAATC
This sequence comes from Maconellicoccus hirsutus, assembly GCA_003261595.1. NCBI lineage: Eukaryota > Metazoa > Arthropoda > Insecta > Hemiptera > Pseudococcidae > Maconellicoccus > Maconellicoccus hirsutus. The sequence continues at coordinate 47,919 of QBDW01001001.1, forward strand.
CAGTATTTAACACCTTTCAACAGATCGGAATACTCACTTGTAATAACAAATGAACTAAACTTTCGGAAGTTGGTGCTGATTCAGTGGATGGTATACCAACCGCTAGATTTTCCAAACGTAATTCTAAGGGTACATCAACGGTTTTACCCGGAGTATGCGGTCTTTTTTGCGGTTTTTTACTACTGTTGATATTACTATTTGAAAATCCATTCACAGCTTCAGGATGTGTGTACTGAACTGATTTACTAGAAGACGTTGGTAATATCTGTAACATAATACACGTATATATGCAACAGTAGTGATCAAATATTTCGGCCAGCAAGATATTTACCTTGTTAGCTGTCTGCTCTTTAGTCGCGGATATTCTTTTCTTAGGATCTTGACGTACAATTACCATATTTTCTTCAGTAGAATTAAAACTCTATAAGATATTGAATTTTTTAAATAAAAATATTTTTTAAATCATACTAAATATCATGAAATATATACCAGTTTTTCGAATGAGAATATAATATCACTTCCGTATGCAATGTATGCCATATTGTCGTCACACATACAAGCACCAACAATGGGAATCTGTTCAACTGGAGCTTTCGCATTATCACTTTCGGAGGCAATTTGAACATTTAATTTCGATTTGATAGGTTTCGTGTGTTTTTTACTGTAAAAAAGCAAAACAAATACATAATTCATTCGTTAACACATTTCATCAGAGATTAACAATATTTTTACCCGTTAATAGTACAATGATAAGCTTGTAAAACGCCAGTTCTTGAACTCGCCAGTATATCTATGCCGCCATCATTAGTGTTCCAAACAGATATTGAAACTAAGGCATCATCTAGAGCAAAGACGGCAAAGGCACAACGATCTTTCGAGGCAATATTCAATAACCTGTAATTGATTATCGACATGAACCAAATAGAATTGATTAGTAAGAAGAAACAATAAAAACACATGAAAATTGATAATATACTCGTGAACGTATAAATCTCACCAAGCGTGAATTAATCTATTATCCGCAGCAGCACTCAGAATACAAGTTTCTCCACAAATCTGAACGAATTTGAGCGAAAGTACATCTGTTGCGTGGCCGTTGAAGGTTTTCACCGGTACAGCTTTTTCATTAGAAATATCCCACCATTTTATATCAGTTTTCGCGGTTACCACGTAGTTGCCTTCAGGTGAAACTGCTACGCATGATACTTTACCACATTTCCAGCTCCTGAAAAGCATTACAAATCAGAATAACATGCCCACTGAGTCTGTCAGTAAATGGAATCATATCAACCTTGAAATTGAACCACTCTCCATATTCCATTGAATCAAATTCTGATTGTCATAACAACTAAATAGCTCACTAGCGAGAGATTTACTCCATGCAATACTATTGACGCGGGTTTTATTTTCATTTTTCAAAGTATTAACAATACTGCATGACGACACGCTGTAGATGAAAATATTTCCAGCTTTAGATCCCAACGCTAAATACTCGTTCATTTCTTCAACATTATGAGATAGTTTTCTTTTTCTCTTCGAAGACACATCTAACAACTATAAAGCACAATAGAAAGGAAATTATATCAGTTATTTCTAATATTCAATGTTACGCGAAGGAATATCGAAATACAATAATACTTTTTTAGACGACGAAATCCATTCCAAATCGGTAAAAGGAGAAGTTAAATGCACGTCTGGTGTGTATTCTTGTTTTAGTGAACATGAAATCACATCCCAGATTCGCAGTTTTCCATCATTACTGATGTGAGCGTAATACCTGCCGCTGTTAGAGAATGATGCTAAAAATCTTCCAGACATTGTTGATGTGTGAATAAGACTTTAATGAATAACACAATGGAAATAAACGATGTTAAAAACACAATCTACATTTTTTTAAACAGTAAATTACAAATTTGCGCAGAAATCATTAAAATATACAAAAACGTGCGTTTGACTGAAAACTCTTGTCAGTCGGTATCGGCGCCGTGTTTTTTTTATTTTATCCCGAAATCTCATTACGCAGTTGCTTCGCACGTCAACCTGTTGTATGTGTCGCAAATCTTGGCAATATACGATATCTACTCAATATAATTACAATTTTTCTGAACCGCAGGCATGAATAAATCAGATTTAAAACAAGTAATTATTCAATTTTTCATTTGAAATTCATTATTAAGGCGATATATTCGAGCGTTCTTCATTTATTCCAGATTATTGTTCAATCCAGTCAGGATTAAAAATATTTTTGAATTTTCTAACTATCAACACTGCAACATTATTTGACCTTGAATTTTTTAACGATTGAAAGGCGCTATTACAAAGCTCAAAAGCAATTGATAACATGTTGAAAACACTCGAAATTTGAAAAATACGCAAAAGTGAAAATTAACAAAGTTGAAGACTGAAAAATGAAATTATTAGTCTAGTTTTAAATGCCAGAAGTTCAAAAACTAAGCTACATAGCTAGAAAATTGGATGAACTCGAAATCTAAAGTATATAACCCTTGTAAGAAATACGCTTGTAAAATACAGAAATGTCTCAATGGTAAGTCGATAAAGAATATAAATAACTTAATTATCAACTCTAGTAAGAATTTTCATCCTGAATGAAAATAATCTTACGGCTAAAATTATAAATATTGAAACTAAAACTGTACCATGTCAACGTAATATTTTTATTTTAATTTAAGAGAATGATTTTAACGAAGAAAAATGTAAAGAAGTTATTGAAGAATTACGCTTATGCTGCTCAAAGTTGAAAATTTCCACCGTATCTTGTGAAGGAATCGAGGGTCCGCTGCATCAAAGGGAAAACGTTTCTCATTAACTATCCTAATTTTTGGTGTTGCTAAATCGTTAATTATTGTATTTCGAAAATGGTCCACCGGTATACTGAATGGGATAAAAAACGGTATAAAAGAGCCAAAGATTTTCCGTGGTGGCTTAAAAATACTCGTTTGATAGCATATGGCGTAATGGCGACGTTGTTCATTGGGACTTTTGGTAGTATATATAAAATGCAGTGGTTCCCTCCCAGAGAAATAGTTATGCGTAGCTTTGATCCGAAATTAGCGGAAGATGGAGAACTTGCAAGGGCAAGAATAGAACAGCGTGAAAAAGTGTTCGCTAAGAGACGTAATCTTTTTATATTAATTATTAATATGTAAATCAAGTTTTGTTGCGTTGTTTTCTCATATTCACTTTGATTTTTTCAGGATTGCTAGAGCAACAGTCAAAAGAAGGATTGCAATAGTGAGAAATCATAAAATTTAAAAATAATAGTAATTTTACTCTATTGTTCGTTATTTTGTTATAATATACAAATTCGTTGGTTTATTTGATTTTTTAAATGATGTATTATAAATCCTACCATACATTTCCGCCTACTACGAAAAAAAAATTATTTTGTGGTACATTTAGTTGTCTTGGATACGTCATGTTGATTCACTCATTTTTATTTATTGATGTTTACTTGCTTACGGTCTCAATTCACTAATTTTTCATTTTATATCACACACAAAATGGATTACAACCAATTAGCAATTTTAAATCGAAAAGTGGTTGAATCAAGACCCTTTGATTTTATTTTTGGTAAGGTTTTGTTTCTGAAAATACTAAATAAAATAAGAACATTGACAATATTATTGGTATTTTTAACTTAGATCCGGAATATAGTATTCCTACTTCTAAAAATTTCTATGTATTGGCGAAAAATGCAATCGAGAAGACTGGAGAACAAGTAAACAAATTTTCCGATTTGGAACTATCAATTTTCAAACAATCCAATAATAATAATTTATTCTAATTATGAGGGTATTCAACCTATATACGAATCAATGTTCAGCGATGTTAGTCGATTTCCTAAAATGCAGTTTGTTCTCAAAACAGAATCCTTACCCATTTCTTGGGAGGAAAAACAGAAGTAAGTAAATTATTCGATATACATAAGTATTTTGCATATTGAATTAACCTACATTAATTTGTTTCAATTTTTTAGAAAAGAAGCAGTTGTGACATCTCAAAAAAATAATGAAATATATGGTCGTGATCATTGTAAATTCATTTCCAAGTTGGTATCCTTGCGTTATTCTGATTTTCAAGTGCTTATTTGACTATTAAAAAATATAAAACTGTCAATACATATTAATCATGATAACCCATGAAACCATTAATATTTGAAGTAATTTTTTATGATTATTGACTCGATCAACGACCATTAAATTTTTGTTCAGATCAAATACAGATTTGCATATAAGAATAAAATTTGATAACTTGGCCAAATCTTCAGCTCATAAAATAAGTATCAACGGTATTGGAAATCATGAAGTCACTAAAACAGCACCCCAAGATTCACCTATAATGAAACAAAAAAGTAAATGTATCAATAAGTCAACTCAAACTGACTATCGTGATTCAGAAACACAAACTGACCCCTGGATTCCTCCATACGATGAAAAATTGAATTCGCTATTATTTTTGAAACCCGGTAAAGCAGTTTACATTATTACATGAGTAGGTAGTAGGTAGGAGGTACCTAGGTACTAGGTAGCTACTAGCTAGTAGCTATTCAAAAGTCTCATTGTGACTTGTTTTGGTAAAGTATCGTAGCAATGGCATGTTTCGTGTGAGTTTTACTTTAGAAATTGAGACAATTTTTTAGAACACGGATCACTCATTGAATACGAAGTGAATACTATAGAACAAAAAAGAAAAATTGATGAGCTACAAAAGAAATTATTAACCGTAGACAAACGTAACTTAAAAACTCAAATAGCCATCACTGAGAAAATTGAACGAATGACATGGCTAGTTAAGGAACAGGTAAAATAAGATACACAGTCCCTATTAATCCTTATTTAATATATTCACATTTTATTGAATTTGAAAATATATAGAAAATTGATTACGTTAACATGACACGAATGAAATCGACAGAAAAACTATTTTACAAAAAATCTGTTGAAGCTCAAATGAATCTTAAGCAACGTGAAGAATCATGCAAGAATTTTCAAATGAAATGGAAAAATCGTGAATTAGAAAATATTTTGAACAATAAGAAAAGAGGTAATCGCATCACCAGTCAAACACTGACTTAAGCCTACTATGTTCTCATTTCTTACGACTTTTTTTTTGAATTAATTCGTGCAGATATACGAAAACTAGAACAAAACTATCGTTTAGAAGTACAATCTTTTTCTTTCAAAGAAAAATTCAAAGATGAACTATATTCTACATGTCACAGTAATAACAATACAAGTCAATTGTATAATTTTTATTAAATTACAAGATCAATAGACATAATTTTTTTTAATATTCCTACTTCGCTATCGTACAAAATAATAATAAGTAAGCACTTTAAAAAAAATAAAGCCATCTTATTTTTGGTAACTATACAAGTCGTACTTGATATTTTTTACAAGAAAAGTGTTTTAATTCATCTTTACTTGGGTTAACCAACGAAATACTCGTTTATTGATTGAAATATTTTACAAATAAAAAAATCGAACAAGTGTTATTCCCATTACAAACAAATCTTTTTAGAATAGTAGTTGTTTTTCCTTTCATCGACTCATGAATCAAAATTTAATCAAGAAATCAACTGCCATGTGAAATACAAAATTAAACGCGTGATCATGAAATAAATAAACTATGAAGAAATTGAATTCGAAACGGAATGAGAATTGGTTTCACTTTGTGAACTAAAATTACCTTTAAAAATTACTTTCCGTTTCTTTTTGATGGGTTCTTCTGATTTATTGTCAGTAGAAAGTCTCCTTTTTTCTGTTCCTTCAGAAGGAATATCTATCAATTCTGAAAATTTCTGCGATAAATTATGCTTCCATTCATCATTTTGTCTTTTTAAATCATTAATGACCGCTTCGCTGTTACTAAGGCGAACGGACTGCTCGTTAACTGTATCAGTCAATTCTTTAATCAATTTTCCTTGGGCACGTACAGTTTTTGTCAATTTCAATATTTTTTTTTGTTCCATTACCTCCTATAATGCATTGACATGATTTGACAACTTTCAAAATATGCAGTTCTTCATTGGAAAAATTACTTACTTTTTTATTTTTAATCTTGTAAAAAGTGTCACCATTTCGGTATTGAACACAGCATTCTTTCACTATTTTCTCAATCGAGTGACATCTCATGACAGAGGATGGGTTTAAATGGAAGTTATGACTATTGAGTTCATGATTAGATGTGGATGCAAGACTACTAGACAGATCTGAAGTCGAATTTCAAGTATGAGATAACAATGAACAAATAATTACTCGAATGAAATGGAAATTTTACCTAAAACAGTGAATGCTCTTTGAGACGTTAAAGTTACCATTTCTTTTTTCTTCAAATCTGGAGCAATTTTATCGTCAAAGTATTCCATTGCCATCGTCGAAACATCACGAAGTTCTTGTAAAATTTGATACGGCGATTGAGGTTCTTTACAGGCGTTAAACGTATCATCTAAGGATCTCATAACACGGAAGAGTTCATCTATCACCTATAATAAAGAAACACCCTCAATATCAAATGTAAAAAGTACAAAGTTAACTTGCCAACAATACCTTGCCAGGAATGAAACAACAAAGCTTCGTTTCCATGTATCTACTGAATGCCATAGACAGCATAGAGAGGCGAGTTTCTATTGCGGTTAAAATATCGCATTTTTTTGATAAAGGGTGTTTCCTTCTTTCGGATTCTCTACGGGGAAGAAGTAACTTAACAGCTTTAAGAGAAGCACTTTGGTATTTTTCAGCTGCATGAAATCCTCTATTAAGTAAATGCCAACCGATTTGATTAAATTGTTTGCACACCTAAAAAAGTAAAATTATTATTCGATAGAATTGAAAATTTTATAAAAATACAAAACAAAACACTTACTACACGATTTTTGGCAATTTCATCATAACTAAGGTATGAAAAAATGTGTTCCAAAACAAATTCAGGTAAATCAGTCAGCAACATGATAACTCGATCAAATAATAGGCTAACAACAATAAGGTCCTCTTTACTACGTTTTACTATTTTCACCGTTCTGTACACAACCTAAAAATTTATCATTTTTACACGATTGCTTGTTATTCCACAATGATCTTAAGGTCTAATTGGAATGTGTTTCTTTAAAATCAATGTTCAAATTTCATCATCAGTTAATAAGAACATTATTATATGATAAAAAAAGCATAGTCTTTGGAAACCCAAAATATGAATACTTGGACTTACTGATACTTACTTATTTCCATTCACAAAAATTTACGATCACGGTTCAGGATACAATTACAGATGAAAATTACACAAAAATTTGCAGGGAGGTTATGTTTCAATAAGTTGTAAATATTTACGATCATCACATTTTAATTTTAAAGTGATAGCGTAAAATAAGTAAAAAAAATTATCACACATCTTGAAATTAAATGATGTCATGTTCATGTTCACGACTTCGTTTACAGTCTATAAAAGTATTCTGGTTGGATACTGTTTTACCATTGATTTTATGAAAAATAGTATTTAATAATATAATTGTAAATGGAATAATCACAACTTAATAATCATCGAAGGAAAAACTATCAAAAATACGTAGAAATTTTAACTCGGATAAAAAAAAGATAATTCGCTGACTTGGGAAAATGGAAATTTTTTTGTCAAGTCCACAGTTAAATTTTATTTTTTATTTTCACAGCTCAAGAAACTCAGAACAAAGCGTGATCTCGATCATCTGATTACAAAACAAAGAGGAGCAAAGAACTTTTATCAGTTCAAAATGAAGTTGAATAAAACTTATTTGAGAAATTGAAGAACGCAAGTATTTATTGTATAATATTCCATCGATAATTATTCCCTATGCTTCTTTTGAATTTCTATTCGTTTATTAGTTTCATTCGAAGTAAACGGTAGAATGTGGCTACGAAAATGAAATTTCGTTCAATGCGTAAAAGTTGATTTCTCAATTTTGTTAGTCCATGATATTCATTGGTATCAACTAGGTATAGTAATTCATTTACGATATTTCATTGTCATATAATATTTTCCGCTAAAATTTATACCTCCAATGGAACATCATGTCACTCACTAATTTACCAGATGTAGTCCTAAAGCATATTCTGTCTTATCTAAGTTTCGACGAAATTGCAAGAAATCGAATAGTAAGTTTACAACTTCGGTTGGGTTTTTAATTATTAATTATATTATAATCATTATTCTGCTTTTGTTGAAAGATATGTCAACGTTTCAATCAAATAGGCTGGCAGTTACTAAACCAAGGTTTCTATGCAGCTGAAGAATATCAAAGTAATTCGCTGAAAGCTGTGAAGTTACTTCTACCACGAAGGGAATCAGAGAGAAGAAAACATCCACTATGGAGAAAATGCGATGTATTGACAGCTATAGAAACTCGTCTGTCAATGTTATCTATGGCATTTGGTCGATTTATTGAAGCCAAATTATGTTGTTTCATTCCTGGCAAAGTATATTCACTTGAATTCTTTTTTTCCCTGGAAAACTTATTATTTTTATTAAAATTTCATTGTGTTATTAGGTTATTGATGAACTTTTCCGTGTTATGAGATCACTTGACGAGGTCTCTGATGGATTCAGAGACCCTTACCAACAACCACAAATTTTACAAGAACTTCGTGATGTATCTACGATGGCTATAGAATATTTCGATGATAAAATTGTTCCTGATTTAAGACGAAAAGAAATGGCTGCACTTTCGTCACAAAGAGGACTAACGGTTTTCAGTGCGTACAGCATGTCCATTTAATTTGTTTTATTATTAGCACCGTCCAGTGTCAGAACTTCTTGGCATTATTATATTTTAGACATTACAGGTGAACTAATATCAACGCTCAATTGCGATTTCCATTTAAGATCGTCAGATGTTGAAAGATGCCAATCTGTCAAAAATTTAGCAACTGGTCATGTGCAGTATCCAGATGGTGATATTTATTGCTCGCTTGATAAAGAAAAAGTAAACCTTTTTTTATCGCTGTTTCATAGAGATTTAAAAACCTTTGTTATATTGTACTACTTTTACAGGGTCCAACGCAAAGTAAAAAATTGAAATTAGCGAAGAGGAGAGATATTCACTCTGTGATTAAGAATAAAAAAGTACGTTAGTTCTAAAATTGATGAAGAATTGGTATTATTGATAATTTTGGTAACGTATTTTTTTCCAGAAATTATTAAAACGAAAGAAACTACTTTTCTTGAGAAAAACCGTACGTCAACAAAATAAATTGATCAGAGAATTAACTGAAACATGTAAAGAACACGCTGTTCGACTTAGTAATAATGAAACTGTCATCAAAGACTTGAAAAAACAGCACAACGAATGGAACCAAAAATTATCTCAGAAATTGTCTAAATTTGTTGATTCATCTTCCGATAGTATGTTTCGAATTTTCAGTATTCAGCTGGAAAATATTAGTTTCAAAATTTACATTTCTTTTGCAGGTCAGTCATCTAATTTACTTGATTCAATACAAAAACTCCCTGTTGAAGAAAAAACTATGCATGAAAGGAAAAGAAAAGCCTCAATTTCAAACTGATCTCTACTTATTAACGAATCAAATTAAAATTTTGTAAGGTTTTTCAAACTCGTATGGTTTTTATCACTATCGTAATTTTGTACGATGACGAAGACATTTTATATCATTTTTTCATTTGTTCGAGTATTTTCAGCCAACTGAATGAATATTTTTTGAATCGTGGTGTACTACCTATCAAATATGACATGCGTATTGTTTTGATGCTAGTGTAACATATTTTCTTCCGATGCATAAATCCTGTATCATAGATGTTGATGTCATGATTTTTTTTTAATATTATCGATGAAAGGTATATTGTTTCATGTCTTATAATTACCACGAAAATTTGTTTTTATTAAAAAATAATATTTTAAATTTGCTACTTATTTATTTCATTTTGTGTGTGATGTAAAAAACAGAGATTTCACAAGAAAGAAATAAGCTTGTGATTAATGAAAAAAAGTGAAAAAAATTAGGAATGTAGTGTTCAATCGTAACCGCTGCATAGTGAAAGAAATACAAATAGAATTATGCGTGTGCACGTAAGTAACCGTACGAAGTTATTTCAGAAATTTAAACAATGGTTTCTTAGGTCCTTCATTTGAATAACACCTATTAATAATAATTTTGTAAAGGTATTGTAAACTTGAAAGACACATTTTATTTTCAGATTTGAATATAAATATCAAACTGATGTGCAAAATTCGTAAACATCTTCCCTTAGTTGTAGTATTTAAATTGTAAATATTAATGACATTGTCTAAAGATTTATGGAAAAGTAAAAAAAATAATGGCATTATAAAATTAGAAAGCTGCTGAGTTGATATAGAAAAATTCTGCGGGATATGGGAACATAGTGTGGCATAAATATGTTTAATTTTTTACTAAGACGTTTGTAAATTTCATTTAATTTTTTCAAATATCAGCAAAAGTCAACCGCAAATTCATAGCATTGAAGTGCTAGAGAACATCGAAAAAAATTGTAAAATCACTGCATTTTTTACATAATTTCAAAACTTGACTTGAAAACTTTCACGTGCATTGCGCCCCACTGCACAATGCTGCTTATTTTGCTCATGTAGTTCCTTACGTTCCTTGCATTTGAAACTTTCCAAGTCCCGAAACGAAACGAGTACGCAGCACAGTAGTTCTGATAGTGGGTCATTGTTATGTTATGTTCGCCAGTGTTTATGTTTCGTCTTCACAGATAGTTCGTTTTCGTTAAATGGTAGTCGTATAATTTTTATCAGGATAGTGATTTTAGCGTCGGAATGATTTTTATAATTTCGTTTGATCGATTAAGTAAAGTTATGGAATTTAGTTCGCTGTTGTAGATATTTCTTTTTTTTTAATTTTATCTATTTATGGCGACATATAACGGAGATTCATCTCTGCCCAAACGCGCTAGAAATGATGAAAAAGTAGCTGAAAATTTCCAGCTAGTAAGTATGATTCTTCAAATGTTTTAACAACTATTCTTACACAAAGTTCTGAGATTTTATTACACCGCTTTCAAAATGTACTTATACCGCTACTGATTACATATTCGTACGATGATCAAGATTGAAATATTCGTGATAATGTAAAACACTAATCAAGATTTACACCTGTGGAATATCATTTACGATGGTCTGCGGTATTTGTACATATCATGTATTCGTTCGTTTAATTATAAATTAGTTCGTATATTCATCAGTTTGTGAATAATTTGTGGAAATTTTTCATTTTTGCAGAATTGTACTGAAACTAATAATACCCAGAAAAGTGATAACACGATAGTTATAAGGCGTAAACGGTTAGTAAATTAACAAAGTATTCATTTTTTCGAATTTTCACTCGAGATAAGATTTATGATGGCATACTTCGAGTATCAACTACTTTGAAATGAATTTTATGTCATAATGTCATGAATAACCCACTGCTGAAAAATTATGACGTTAAGTTTTACCACTTACATTTGATTTCAGGCCGGATTTACCGCCAAATCATGTACTTTTATACACTGTATTAAATCCTCGTTATCCTATTACTACGGTGAGTTTGTATTTTTGCAAATATATCGCTTTCGCGCATGAAAAAATTATTAATTAGTAATATCGTTTTCCAGGAGGTTATCAACACGATATCATCACCTGTGGGAAAAGTCAATCGTATTGTAATTTTTCGAAAAAGAGCAGTTCAAGCTATGGTTGAATATCCTTTAGCAACAATATACCGATTTTTTTCAAATTAAATCATAATAAGTTGAGGAAAATTTCGTTACCAGATTTGAGGAAGGCTGTGAAAATAGAATGGGTATCTTTTGTTACAAAAGTGTACCAGTGCAAACCATGTAGTCAAATCTATAGTGTTAACACGTTACAGGAAATTGTTACTATGGGTTAAATCATGGTCGGAAACTTTCTACGTTTGAATTGACTATAGAAAATTTGTTACCTAATTTTACACATTAATTGTAAAGATGACAATGTTTTCGTACAAAGAAGTAGTTAAGAATGTAGCGCGTATATGTTTTAATTATGCTCGACGGCTTGTATTCGACATGGGCCAACTTTAGGTTAATTATATTTCCCGATCATTTACTTTGATGATAAAACTGCATTATTGTGCCAAAAGAAATATTTGCTGACGTGATGTACTAATATTGGTTATTAAAGAGCATATCTTCCTTAATTCGTTAACACGTTCGCGGATGTAGAGACAGCAAAAAGAGCCAAAGAGGCATTGGACGGAGCTGACATTTATTCAGGTTGCTGCACGTTGAAAATCGAATTTGCTAAGGTAAATTTTTTTCTTATATTTTTAGATATTTTAAATAAACGTCTTCGATAAAATAATGATAGTTTTAAATTTACGTTCGGCCAAATCAGTAATTTGTCACATCTGTCGATAAAATGACATTTAAAATGCCATCAATGTCTTTTATGCCTTCATCTTTCCCAATAGCTCTTGATTAATGACTTTTTGTCTTACTCTGTTAAAATCCAACTCAACATTTTTTTTTAATTTACTTAAAAATTACGCCAATTTATCGATTTTAACTTGTCGCGGTTAAAAAAAAACGACGTTATATAGGTAAAAATAATCACTAATTAACCTCCAATGTGAAAAATATATTTTCGGGTATACTTCTTTAGAAATTCATCTAATGACTTTGATGAAAAGAGAGAACCTTAATATAGTTGATGATTCATTGTGAATTTTAAAAGATGAGGTATGATAATTACCTCGGTTTACACAGATTTTCCATTCAGATTATTTTATCGTAAATTGATCCATTATTTTCTCAAGTTTTAGTAATAATTTTCGTAGAAATGAACGAGTAAAGTTTCACAATCTCAACTATTTTAGAATCACTGTATTTTTTTCGTTTTACGTATCAACAAAGAGATTCTTGAATGGTTTCATAAAAAAGGTTCGTAGTGATATAGCATTTTGAAGAAAAATAAGAAACATTTCAAGTTGACTATCACTTTAACTCACATGAGAATAGATGAATGAAGTCGATTGATTAAAAAAAAAAGTATACGTGAACAACGAAGTAATCGATTTGCTAACAATAATTGTGAAAATATTTTTACTTTTTGGTTGAATGGAAGAAATTTTGAAATGAAATGACATCCAAATTCATCAGGTTGCTATTAACCTGAGAATTTTTTCATGTTCGTGCTCTATCGTTTAGGAAATTTTATTATGTTGCCGAAAATTTTTCAACGTGGATGTATTATCTACTCGTACGTTGAATCACGAATTGTTTTGTTTGCTGATAGCTATCAAAAAATGTGTGCAATCGTATATATTATTCGACTTCGAAGATAATTACAATATATCTAGTAATCTACCTCGAAGATTTTTTTTTTGTTATTTAGTTGCTAAAAAAAGGCGCAAAACATCGCAGTTAACTTTTTCTGGCTTTACTCTGACGACGAATGAGTACTTTTTTCTTTTCATTCTCGTGAAAAATCAATTCGTAATATACTTTCATTTCATGATTCAATTTTCAAAAAAAAAATTTTCGTTTTAAATTTTCTACCAACAAAAAAAACTTTTCGTAAACCGGAACATTCAAGAATTTCCGGTCGACGAAAGAACTTCTTGAAAAAATTCTACTTGGAAGCTCGTGTTTGTCGTTGTATTAAAATTCAAACGCGAATAGGATAAATGTTTGAACTGCTATTTTCAAAAAAACTCTCATTTCGTTAAATACTTTTAATTAGGTCACCGAGTGAAAGATTAACAACAAGATTTATCCGGTGGCGGAGTGAATTATCTGAAATGTTAAAATTCAAAAAATGTTTCCCCTTGGTTTACGTATAACGAAGACAAATAAGCCATGAAATTTGCAATTAATTCGAATCCAGCATCGACAATATTTTTCGTGAAATGGAAATTCCCGCAAAAAATGTATGATAAATCTACCGCATAGAAGTATATTATACAAACGCATCATACATTTTTATAATTTCCCCTCCGAAAGGAAATTGGTAGTTTCTATTTGACCATACAGGAAGAAGAGACCATAATGGATGTTTGTATTATGTCGTGAGGCTATTTTAAATATTTATTCGATTTCATTATTTACCAAGTCGTTTTAACGGCAGTTTGCTCAAAATAGACGCAAAGGTGGGATAACTTTTTAAAAATTTAATCCTCGTTTTGAACGAATTCAAGTGGTATGAAATTTAAATTATCGAAGTTCCGTGTATCTTGACTGCGTATCAAATGTTTCCATTTCGAAAAAGTTTTTTTTAGGGTCATTTTAAATACGAAGCGATATACCATCTTGAAATGATCCGAGTTCGAAAGAGAACGTCGGATGTTCGAATTTTTACCGGTTTTTAAACCATTTTTGTTAAATTTTTCCATGAATAATTTATCTCCCGGCTTTATTCAACGGTAAAATATCTCGCTAATAAAATTATCCCTTGTAAATGATTTGTTGTTGAAGTTTCAGAATGAGAAATTTCGTATTTTTCAACGTATTTATAAATTCAATCGCGAATATCGAAAACGATTTGTTTACCAAAACCAGTGTTGCCAACATCCTCCCACCGCTTTAAAAAATCTTGAGATTTTCTTGAAATATCAAGCAAAGCAATATGGATATCATTTTAAAGGGATTTTTGAACATGATACATAATGGTAACAAGTCATCTAAAGCCAAAAAAAAGTCGTAATTACAGTAAAAATTGAAAACTTACTCAAATACTGTTTTTTAAATAAAAATAAAAATGTTTCATTTTTCTTGAAATCTTCTACAAAGGCACGAGAAAAGAAGGAAAATTCTTGAATTTCTTGGTAATTCTTGAGATTTCTCGAGATTATGAGACGTTCTTGCGCAGCGTTGGAAAATCTAGTAATCCTAAGAAAATTCTAGAGTGTTGGCAACACTGACCGAAACTGACGAGAAGTAAAATTTTTACGAAAGATCGTGAAAAGCTTATCGAATGAGATTAAAATGTAAAAAGAAAGTAATTTCGCGTTGTTCGTGAGTTCGCCTTACCTGAGATTGCACTCGAATGGAATACGATGTGAGAAATTCGAACTCAAAGGATCGGATTTTAATTTAGATAAAGGATAAAACCTTCAATAACGGTTTAAAAATAGTAATGTAATTAATTGGGAAATATAATTAAAATTTCTTTGTATGAACGTGTTCGCGAATACGTGTATTTTTATATATAACATTCTCGCTGACTTCATTATTTTTTATATAATTTATTCGTTCGCAGTTTAACTATAAGTCGCTTAAGCGTTAATTTGATTTATTTCCAAGATCAACGATTTTATTATTCGTGCGGTATGTTGGATTTAGGCCAATAGCCAAACAATTGTAGGTTTAACGTAAAATTTAATTTTTCCATAAAGTTGAACCGTTGAACGTAATTAGCTCATTAATTCATTCATAAATTTCATATAAAATTTTTACGTTTTGAAGAATGTTCGGTACGATGTTACTCTAACGAGTGCTCAATTTTTTTAAACGTTGGAAGGTTTTTTCCGTAAAGTTTCGTTCGGGTCTTGTTGCCAAAGCACGTATTCGTAATTAGAAGGAATTTCTGTACGTCAATGATGAAATTTTAGTCATATTTGCCTTTTAATGTATGCGAAAACGATATCAGCCTTTAGGAGAGGTTTTACCTTTCTACGACAAAATGTGAAAATTTCAAATAAAGGGGTCTATACCTGGTGAAGAAATTTTAGTTCATGTAAAAAAAAACGACTGAAAAGATGGCACCGTGAGCGACAAAGATAGGCAGGTTATCGTTTTCAAAAAAAGGTACATTTTTTTTCCGGAAAATCCGTTATTCCGTTTTGTTGAAGAAGAGAAAAATCCTTTTGTGAAATGTAATTTAAAGAAAATACGTAGTTTTGATGATGACGTGCCAAAAATTACGTGCGATGACGTAATTTCAGTTCGTGATTCATCGAGTGCATCATGTGTACTAGTGTCTAATGCATGTTTTACTTTTTTTCAATATTTTCCGAATTTTTTTTTGCAATAGAAGGGATTGAAATATTTCACGAAAATTGTTAAAAACTTAATCTCACTTGAGGGTTGAGGTATCTTCGTTTCAAATTAATCGAAATGTTTAGACACGTATTTACAGGGGAGTTGAGAGGGTTGTAGTCCAAAGGGGTAGACTTTGGGGGCGGCTAAAGAATTAAAAAATGAAAAAAGTATCATTAAAAAAACGTTGAAGAACAAAATTAAAACGAATTTTGGAAAACAATAGATCTAAAAATTGAAAATTGTACCTTTAAAAATAAAAAAAATCAAGAAATTGAAAAAAGTACAATTAAAAAAATTTAAGAATTGATTATCGTGCCTCAAAAAATTAAAAAAAAAGTAAAATGAAAACGAGTTTTGGAAAACAAAAGATCTAAAAATTGGAAATTGTGCCTTAAAAAATAAGAAAGAATCAAAAAATTGAAAAACAGTGAAATCGAAAAAGGTGCGAGGAACAAAAAATTTAAGAATTGAAAATTATGCCTCAAAAAATTAAAAAAAATCAAAATCAACAAAAAGTACAATTAAAATAATTCTTGAAGAATAAATTTTTCCACAAAAATTGATTTTTTTGGACAGGAGGAGGCATGCTCATTTGAAAAATGTCAGTCATAGTACGTTCGTAATATTGTAATTCTTTCTGTTGTTCCACGAGTTTTGATTTTTTATGCAGGTTTGTGGTTTCAACCCCTGAAAATTGGATTTTCTGAAATATCTCAGAAACATGAAAGAACACGAATCACTAAAATTTACTTCACTCAATCGCCAATAACTTTTGCATATACAACTGACCTCTTCATGTCAGTACTTCGTCTAAAAAAAAACGATATTGGATGTGTTTGTAAACAGTGAAGACAAAAATTAGAAGCAGAATTACTTGACATTTTGACGATATCGAGTAGAAAAACCTTTTCATTAATTTTCACTGAAAACCACAACGTCGAGTAATTAATTTTTTTATATTTTTTGCAATACATGATTAATTTTTGGGCACCAAGAATCAAGCTGAGGTAAAAATGGCGTAGAATAGAAATTATGGGAAGTGAAATAAGGTATATTTTTTCTATTTACATGCTTTTTCATTATATCTCGTAAAATTTTAAAATTATCGAAAAAACCTCTTTCAATGCGTTAACTTGTCGAATTTTCTGAAAAACTGTACTTACGAAAAATTTTTTGAATTTGAATTTGAATTTGAAATTTCACCGAAGAAAATAGCGATCTTTGTTTTTCGTATCTTCTCAAGTTCTCGTGTTCTTACCTTATTTTAGGAAATTGAGATTGCCGTGGAAATGGAAGCGTTGTTAAGGAGACCCTTTTGGACCGTTTATCATAATACTCGTAAAGATGACATTATTACGACGTTCGTTTATTTTTACCATTTCCTTACATGTAATTTAGACTATATTTTAATTACTTCGCAAGATGTTCGTAAGTTTCGCCATTTTCTCTGCGGAAATCGTTTTTTTGGAAATTGCGACGAAAATAGGTCTCGTTGAATTTCCACAATGTAACCGAAATCGCAGAAAGTACCTTTGAAAAATATCCTCACTTGACCAATAGGTGAGATAGGTGACGTGTTAAGATAAAATTGTGGATTCCGCAAAATGGGAGTTTTACAGAAAAACGACCCTAAACTAAATTTGTTTTTTTCGAACATTCCGTTCCTACGGAATCCTCTTTCTTTCAAGAAATCGGACTAGATTACCGGATGACAAATGACGGAAAAAAACACGTCTGCACGTTTGTACCAATTGTACGCGGAAATGTCGAAACAAACACGAGTGAATTTTCAAGTTGAAACTTCGTAACTAACTTTCGATAAGAAAATCTTCGCGATGTAAAAAAACGCTGTGATATCGAATTCTCAACCTGACAGAACCTGATCTATTTCAACACGACTTCTTCATCGTTTAGTACGTGAAATGGGTATTTTTCTGCATAAAAACGTTTTTTTTTCGTTGAATTGTATTTACAGCAAAATGAAAAGATGTGTGTAAAGTACAAAGCTGAACACGCGTATAACAAGTTTTTCGCATATTTATCTATGTTAAACTTTTAAAATGCTTTTTGAAGTCAAAAAATATGAACATTCGTGGAGTTGCTCCTTTTGGTGTTTTTTTTTGTTCATTGCGTGAAATAAGGCAAAAATGGAATTTTCCTAAAAGCTTTTAAACCACTGAGCAAAAAAATAACATACGAGCTTCGCGAATGAACACTTGTGTAGATTATAGGACTATATCGATCGAATATTTAATTATTCCAAGTCGTGGGAAATTTCGCA
Organism: Maconellicoccus hirsutus; assembly: GCA_003261595.1. NCBI lineage: Eukaryota > Metazoa > Arthropoda > Insecta > Hemiptera > Pseudococcidae > Maconellicoccus > Maconellicoccus hirsutus. The sequence continues at coordinate 66,247 of QBDW01001001.1, forward strand.
TCTAGCTTTTCGGCATCGAAGAAGTTGATGTAAACAACGAAAGAGATAGGGTTTAATAAGTGGCCGAAACGTGTTTTGGTATTTTAACGTAAACAGCCATTATTCGACGAGATGTTTTGACACGTAATTGCTCGAAGAGAAATTTAAGCTCGGTTTTGCAAATGGCACATCTTATATGTTAATTTTTAATTTTTTTACGCCTCGAGTGAACGCTAGAATCGACCGCATGCGGGATGAAAAATTACGAGCGAATGGTTTCGGTGATTTTTTCTTTTGCACCGATGGTTTCGCAACCATGTGCGAGTATGAAAATGTCATTGTTTAATATTTGAACACGGGGCCGGTCGTATCAACGACAATAATTACAATGGTACTTGGGGGTAGCGTTATTTCGAGCGAGGAAAAACGTCATACATTCATAAACGACTGAAATTGGATTTATTGTTAGGTCAAGCAGAATATGATATTTTATGTTTTGATCATTTATTCGAATTTCGAGTACGGTTTGTTTATGACAGATGTTATAGAAAGCCGGTTTGCATCGTTAGTACGTTAACGTCGTGTGAATTTGTAATCATTTAATACGCTTGTGTTAGTTAATTAATCTATTTATCAATGAGATATCTTCGGTGGAAATTAATTTTTACGTGGTAGCTCGATCGGTTGGTAATTAATCATTTTTGGGGTTTTTTACCGTGTTTTTTTTTCGCGCGTCTTGAAATGGGATTTTTTTGGGGTTTTGGCGAAGCTTTAGAAACGGATTATTTGGTACAATAAAAGCACGACATTGTGAGAATTTCATTTAGGTTTGTTTTGAAATACGAGGACCTTTAATTAAAATACCACTTAGCCTTTAATTGTTTGTATGTTTGAAGACAGCTTACGAGTTTCTTGGTATAGCGAATGTGTTTTGAATTCTGGCCCCGGATTAGGGATTTTAGCTTTCGAAAGCATATTCTTGATGCGTAACGGATTTAATATAGACGCGATGTTATTGTACCGTTTTTCCCAAAAACGACCATCGGATCTGTTAAAGGGCCTTAAGTTCGCCAAAGTTTTCGGCGCATTATGCAAAACATCCTCGAACGCGAGTTTTTAAGTGCTAAGTACTCGCGCGAAGATAAATTACGGCGAAAATCGAGATATTCGAATACGTCGCATTGTGGATTCGTCACGGTTTCGCTATAATTCTCAATTTTCTTATTTTTTTTCCCAAGCAATCGTGACGTAATGAGTTTTCGAGACTGCTGGCAATTAATTAGGATGTTTGATCTACGGTGTGTTTTTAATTGTTCTATTTTTATTAACGATTACAAAATTTTACCGGTGTAGAATTGACACCTTCGTAGGGTTTAATTACGGAAGATAGAGATTACTATATCAACTTTTACCAAGTTACTTGCGTAGGATTTTGATTAAATTTCGAACTCGTAGTATATGACGTAGGACGATTTATTAAATTTTGTTTATTTATGTTAAAAGCGTTAACTTTTTAAGTGTGCGTTTTAGTTCGAAAGTCTAAAAAATGGCGTGCTCTTTTTTTAGGGGAAAAGGAATGTTTTTTGTGAAATTTTTAATTCGCGTTGCAAAGTGCTTACGAAATTTTATATTTCAAGTTTTATAATTTTAGATTTTTTTTTCGACTTTGAGAATTTTATACGTGTTGAATTTCCCACTACATATTAAAAGTCTAGATCTTTTCAACAGTTATTCCTTTTTCGTATTGAATTACCCTTTCAAAAAATAATGTGGTTAACTGACTTTTAGTTTTCGTTGTATTTTTCCTTTTAAAAAAAAATTCAAGGAAATCTCAGGAAATTTTCAGAATCGCAGGATTTGTATTTCCATCATTTCTTATGTCTCTATTTGGCATATGCAAATTTCAAAAAAAATGTCGGAAATTGAAGAAAAATTGACCAACATGGAGATCTATTTGAGAAAGCGAGAAATATGTATTAAATTACCTCAAAGATGATCCAAGAGCTTTTGTTAAAGGGGATGTTTAGCTTTTTCAAAATGAGATTTTTCGTTATACAGTAAAACCTCCATTATCGGACACTCCTAGTGAGCGGACACTCCCCTACAGCGGACAGTTTTCTTGGTCCCGATGAGTGTTATGGGGAAAATACATTGTAACCTCTGAATGACAAACGTTCTCTACTACGGACAGAAATTAGACGAAAATTTCTGTCTCTTGCGGAAAAAATTGAAATTTTGGACATTTATTACGAGGAAAAGTCAAGTTGTAGAGCGCTCGCGGAAAGGGTCAAAACGAAATTTGGTGTTGGGAAGACGCAGGTAGCCAAAATAATAAAAAATGCCGAAGAAATTCGAACTTTATGGACTACAAATGGTAATGACGACAGGACAAGAATGAAGATCAGAAAAACATCAACAACTGATCCTCGAATTTTTACCTTCCTGCTCAGATGACGAAGGGATGAGTGACGATAATGCTGCAGCAGAAAATTTAGAATCGAGAGTTAGTGTACTCACCGCATTGGCCACCGCAATGGATTATGTAGAAAATTTAATATTACTTGCGGTCTAGACGGGAGATACTGATAGTATGCAGTGTTTAAATAACCTTCGCATGAATCATGAAAAACAATCGATTCAGAAAAAAACGCAGCAAACGAAAATTTCTGACTTTTTTTCAACCACATAGTCTTATTTTTTATGCACCTGTACGTCTGTTTGTAAAAGCTTTTTTTATGCTTTTTTTTTCGTTTTAAAATACATCAATAACGCATTTTTCCAAAATTCTTTACAACGGACACTTTCTGATTTTCACCTCTTTAAACGGACACTCCCTTATAGCGGACAATCTGCTTGGTCCCATCGGTGTCCGCTGCCTGGAGGTTTTACTGAATTTTGTAGAGATATGTAAAAAAACTTGTATTCTAAAAATTTGCAGCTTTTAATTTCCTACTACTTTTCAGCTCAGGCCAAAATTTGATCCCCAAAATTCGCCTTCAGGATATTTTAGTTCTTCCAAAATGAGATTTTTCACGATACCTTGAAAACTTGTAGAAATATGTACGTGAAAAAACCTGTATTCAAAAATTTGCAGCTTTCAATTTCCTACAACTTTGGTTCAAACATTTTTCATCTCGAGGCAAAGCTTGGTCCTTAAAATTCGCCTTCAGTGTTTTAGCTCTTCCAATATGAGATTTTTCGTGTAATCTTGAAAACTTGTAGAAATACGTGAAAAAACCTGTGTTCAAAATTTGCAGCTTTCAATGTACGTATGATAGACACCAAAATATTAAAATTTCGCCATTTCAAAAATTCATAGCTCCACAGAAGGGGAACAAGAGGGGAGCAAGAATGCTTCCTGGTCTCAAAAAATTTTTTTTGTACCAATATTCATCGTACCAAAATGCATGCTTTTTCACGAATTGCAGTTTACTTACAGTTTGCGACTAAACTAAATGGCAAAAATAAAGGTTGAAATTTTTGACGTTATTTTTTTTTTTAACAATTTTTTAAAATTTTTATTAAAAATCCAAAAAATGAACAAAATTTAATTTTTTATTTGTAAAATTCAAACCATTTATAAATCACTGAGAGGGCTAGCTTGTTCCTCGGGCTTCGCCTTAGAAACTTGCAAAGGGGCGAAAAGCCAAAAATGTCAAAAATTTGGTTTTTGGGGCATAACTCTCCTTCTATGGAACCAAGAAGGTTCAAATAATTTTGGTACTTCGCTCCAAATTTGAGGTCTTGAAAATCAAAATTTTCCCCTCCCTACAATTTTCGTGTCAGGTGTGAACCGAGAGCTATCTTTTGGAAAAAAATGAGCTTTTTAACTATAATAGAGGTAAAATGAAAATTGGTGGAACTTTTATGCTTGTAGCTGTATATATATGATGATGATTTGTATGAAAATTTTATCTAAATTATACAGAGAGATACAAATTTTGATATTTTGTAATACGAAATACAAACGAATAAAAACGCCGAAAAGAAAATGGTAGGTACGAAGAGGAAAAAAGTGAAAAGTCGTTTTTTATTCGCAAAAAAATGTATTCGCATTTTGGTCGTCGATAAATGACAACGGCTCGTTTATATTTTACATTGAAATTTGGTTGACTTTGGCAGTTATATAGCTCCAGCTGATATACGGTTTTCTTCATAGACTAGTCGGGTAAAATGAGGCGTAACATCGTCAGCAAAGTATAAATGAAAAATTACTATACACGTAGAATAAAAAGATCAAGCTAGGTCGACGTGTGGAATTACCCTTAATTTGTGTTTTTCTTTTCACAAAGCTCGCGATAAAGAGGGAGAGTACGAATAAGGGGCGGTGGAAAAGGTGAAAAATGAAAGAGCAAAATCGCTGTAATATATTCGAATGTTAACGATGTTGTCATTTTGGAATTTATTTTGCGAAAGAAGACTCCAGTAATGTACTATTTATTTACTGTGTTCTATGTTATGTTTTCCTAAAACGTTTTTTCTTCTTTTATCCTACGTTTTTGAGTACTACTTATGCGGTACGATGATAGAAAAAAAAACACATTTAACGTAAATTGTAAAGGAGTAAGAGAGATAGAGTGAATGAAAAAGGTCGGCCCAATAAAAATTGTGAGCATATTTTTTCCTCCCTCTGTTTTCCATATCAAAGCCTCGAGTACTTGACGTAGATTAATGAGTTCGACGTGAAATTTTTTTTTCTTTATATCAACGATGACGAGACGTGGAGGCAGCGATGTGTAGGAAAGAAAATCAACCAAGGTTTTTGGATTCGATGTACACTAAATCATGGCACGCGAGAACCTTGCGATTGAATTTTGTACGAGTAAGAATTTCATTTTCACCCGCTTAAGTAACACTTGTGAAATAATTTCGTGACATTTTTGGACGATGATCAAATAAACGTGTTTTATTTCGCGGCAGATGGTCGTGGCTGCGATTTAAATGATGTTGCGGTATTTTGGCGCCTAATTTTTCTCGTTTCTTGTTCCGTTGCACCGGGATGATTATTTTGGTTTTATACTTTGTAGTAATCAAATTGTTGAATTGAGAGTAGGTGATGTGTGGATGATGGCGATTTACGATACGTCGATTGGGGAATTGAAGATGTGTTTTGAATGTTTTCCCATTTGTGGTTGATCTTGAAAATTAAAACGCATCAATCGCATTGGTTATTTGTGCCAAAAATATCTCGAATTTGTTTCGTGAGATTTTGGTGTTTTTTAAGTGTCATATTGTTCGAATTGAATTGCAAGGAGATTACCTTCGAGTGCTTCGTTTGCGTGGAAATGTTTTTAGTCGTTTTTTTTATAATAAAAATCAAGACTATTGCGTTGTATTAGTCGGTGGGAGTTAGGGGGAGACCGTACTTAAAGTTTGTTTTGGGGCCTCAGGAGTCCATTTTGACCATATTTATCAATGTCAGTATACGAGATGCAGACTACTTGAAATAACATTGGCCATTCATTTGTATCAGTTTAGGCATTACCGGAGGGTGGGGGGTTTAGGGAAATAGGCACACAGTCCCAGATACATTTGTTTCTGGGCAACATTTGCCAAATTAGTGGGTCTCGGATGGTTGATGAAAAATCTCAGGATTTATACAGAGTGTTCCGGGGTAGAAATAAGGCCTTCAACCCAGAAGTTGTGCAACATAAATGGAGTCTATGTATGCATGTTTGCCTAACCTCCGGGCCGCAGGAGCAGATGTATAATCTTTTAAAATGATTTTTTTCAATTTTGTTCACCAATTTTGAATAATTATACCTTAATTACTAAAATAGATAGAAATATGCGGTTTCTTGTGGGAGAAACAGAATTTTATCTAGATTATTCTAGTGTGGGTGATTTTTATGCTAGGTCAATATTCAAGGTTGTGAATAGTAAATTAAAGAAGAAAACTCGTTTCAAATTGTGAAATTTTTATCATTTCTATTGAATTATTCAAAAATTTCTTCTCATAATATTTGACTTAAGTAGATGGTTTTAGGAGGAAAAAGTTTACTCTTTCCAATGCCGCAAATCTCATCTTTCTATCTTAATTAGATCAAAAGTTATAAAAATTGAAATTTCCAAAACTTCTCAAAATTATGTAAATTTTTGAAATTTTCAATTTTTGGACCACCATAACTTTAATCATGTGAGATAGAGAGGTGAGGGCTGCGGCATTGTACAGGACGGTCTTCCCCCCTCCAGAAACACTTGTTAAAATGATCAGCATAAGGAGATATTTAAAAAAAAATTACGAATTGATGAAAAACTTCTCCATGACCAATTACTCTGATGAGTGATTCTGTGTGTGGGGGGGGGGAGACCGTCCTGTTCAATGCCGCAAACCTCACC
>QBDW01001002.1:0-13120 GCA_003261595.1 Maconellicoccus hirsutus
CGACCCCGTTCGTTCGCGTGGACCGGAGTTATTGTCTGTTGAAATTTTCGCCAGAATAAACATGCCGTCCTGGACAAAAATTCGTTCTGTAATTCGTTTTTCACCACTCAAAAGGCTCGAAACCGACAAAAATTTATAACGAAGTAACCTCAGTGTGTGGGAAAGTGGTATCCTTCTCAATAGTCGCGCGTTGGTGCCGTGAATTTAAAAAAAGGGCGGTCCGAAACAGAAAACTTGGAACTGCGAGGCCTCACGGCACCAACGCGCGACTATTGAGAAGGATACCACTTTCCCACACACTGAGGTTACTTCGTTATAAATTTTTTTCGGTTTCGAGCCTTTTGAGTGGTGAAAAACGAATTACAGAACGAATTTTTGTCCAGGACGGCATGTTTATTCTGGCGAAAATTTCAACAGACAATAACTCCGGTCCACGCGAACGAACGGGGTCGTGTTTGCGGCTAGGGAGGGGAAAACTCACCAAAATCATGTGGTTAAAACCGTTTTACGTTTGGTCCATTTTTACGCCTTCTATAAAAAAAGTGAACTTACTTTTTGACAGACTCTCGTAGGTATGTGTACTTCTTCTTCTGTTCTTTTTAGAAAACAATAATATTAGAACCAATTGAACATAGTCATCGAGCAAAATTTGATACTTACAAGTTCGTCTTTGATTTCACTTAAAGCTTGTTCATTTTCACGTAGTTCTCTGAGTACTGTAGCGTACATCTCAAATGGGATTGGCCGTACCTGGAAACAAGAATTCGTGATAATAACCTACAAGTTGAACTTTGTGAGGAAGAACGTTCCGAAGATAATTTGATCGAAACAGTACCAGAGCCAGCCGCAAATCCCAAAAAAAATTTCTATTAGCGTTGAAACGCAATTTTCCGCACGAGAAATGGGAGGGGGGAATGGTCATTTTCCGACCATGTAAAATTTGAAACCTACCTCTGTTGTGGTACATCAGTCACTGCTGTCGTGTTGGTTCTCATTTGGCAAACCTTTGTAAAATTTGTATATTTAATACAGTACATTGTTTAAGCAATAAAACCTCAAAAAGTATTATATCTATAACAAGGTCGAACGATCAAAATTATTCGAATTCTTCGGTTTACGTTCACTTCGAGCTACGTGGTCGCCATATTTAGGGCACACGGACCCCAAATGACCCTTTTCGTAGCACCGAAAGCATTGTAAGTCGTTTTTATTATAATTACTCGTATTATTTGAAGCGTTATTATTCGAACTATTCGGCAACGGATATACATGGTCGAAGCTTGAACGCGATGTTTCAATTCTGGTCCTACCATATTAGCAGTCCAGGTTGTAGTATGAGAAAATGTAAATATAAGAAACGCACAATACGTGCATAAAAAAGGAACACGAAATCACGTACGACATGTACGTAAACATACCCTAAGACGCACGTACCCACGTAATTAATTAATATATAAGCTATCGAATTAATCACTCAATCATTCAGTAATAGTTCAGTAATAGTTCAGTAATTAACTCAATCATACAGTGATCGAAGACAAGTGATCTAAATGTACTAATCGAGAATATTTACCGAATTTGCACTCCTTCGGGCCCCACGTTGGGCGCTATAATAATAATATGTGATGTCGGTGTTCTTACATTAGGTAAGAAAACCTCACATATTACCGGACTGTCACGCTGAGACAGTCCTTATTAACTACATGAGTCTTAATAAAGGATCGTGGGACACCCGATGGAGGCAGCAGCGTCTTTAATAAACATAATATAAAAATAAATCGGGCTGCCACCCTGGGATTTAATTTAGAGGCTCCAGCACGGCCGCCGGATCATCCCACGGGGGATGACGATCGAGAAAGGGATTTAGGCTGGGGAAGAATAAATACGCGTGAGGCTAGTTAGCCTAACAAATCTTGCTTATTTATAAAAACAACCGAAGTAAAAATGAATTAAATCTTATTTAATAAAACGAAAAACGCGTTGGCCTACTGGCTTAAAACATATTAGCGCGACGACTTAATTCTAATAAAGAAAATAACAACTTATCTTATTCGGCAATTTGGATCGGAGCATACACAGCGGACGAATGATAGTTGACGAAACGAGTCTTTTGAGCACGATGGAGCTGGAGCTTGAGTTGCAGTAGGGATGCGCGATAGAGTTGATGAATAGATATATTAAAATTTTGAATAGGATTGATCCCATCATGAAAATGCTGGAACACATACTGGACAGCAAAGCCAATACCATGAAGAGAGACCGGGAGAGTGACAGTGACAGAACGAAACACAATTCCTTTAGGAATCGGAGTGGAGAGAGTGTCGTAGGTAGCGTTGTGACGGTCAACGACTTCACGCTGCATGACTTCAGCACCGACTTTACTTCTGTGTTCGTCAAGGCGTCGCTTTGATCGATTCGACTGATGTTTGCGCTTTTGCTGCTTTTTAGCAGGGCGTCGGTCATCGATCGAAAGCTCAGACATAGCGTCTGAAATACGTCGTTTGCCAGGTAAGTAACCCTTTGATGAATCTTTAGTACTCATTGTAGTCGAATTGAAGAGCGTAGGGTGTATAAGGAAATCCAAGTAAAAACAACAGAAAGATCTATGATATTACCAAGATACTAGCAACATATTTTAACTCTTTCATCAAATAACAAAACTACTTCTAAACACCGCAGACAGACTATAAACTAGTCAACAGTTTAACTTAGCATATCATAACCTATTTAGACTCAGTGTTGCCACTTAACACTCCCTCCTCCGAATAGGGATTAAGTTGACATCTTGAGAAATTAGATCTTGACAAATTTCGGGATATTTTAATTTCCTCCCTACTGCTCACGATATCGTTGTTGAGCTGTAAAATAAATATACATTTTACGAACAATCTAAAACTTTATTTCGCAGATAGGTAAACATGTTTTGGGTACGAGAGGCATTGGACTTTCCTTCGAAGAGCTCAAATCTGTACAGAAGTTCTGTTGCGAGTGGCACTGCTTCCTCAGCATTCTCAATTTGAATTAGTTCCTCCATTTCATTCATCATTTCAGTGTCGTCATATTCTGGGATATGGCATACGGGAATCCCTTCAGGATCTTCTATTATTTCCTCCCCTTCCTCAACTTTCATTTGTAGATCTAGGCTTGGGCGGTCGTCCTCGGGTGCTGTGTAATGTTCGTTGTTGCATAGATAGATGCAAACTTGGTCGTGTCTTAGTGAGAATTCTCTGGATTTCCAACTTGCGAACATCCAATGTGGGCTATTCTCTCCGTATTCTTTTACCATGTTGGAGTCTAAACGATACTTTGTGGTTTTGAATTTCGAAAAGTAGCGTATTCAATAACGCTGTTGACCACACTAGCAGCATTGCAAACCTATCCAACTTGTGCACTATAAGAAAGGAGAAATCTTTTTTATCCTATACGGAAACGTACACGTCGTACTCGTACATGGCGTTTTACGCTGAAACGTCGAAATCGACTGCTAAATGCTTTAAAGATTACTATTTAAAATACTTACGTATTTTTTTATGGCCTCCATTTGCGCCGGCCGTGTTTCGAACATTTTGTCTATTAATTTTGATAGGTTGTTTGTCGGAATGTTTATGACGTAATTTTCTAAGTGAATGCAGTTGCATTCAGCGTACTCCACGTTTTTGTCGCCATGTTGATATATGTTGATTACGCCAAAAATGAAATAATCGGGGGGGCGGCCCACCTTTCTGGGGTAAGGCGTAACGTTTTTTTCTTCAATTAAAGGGTCCAAAACCAATTTACGATCTATCATTGCTAAATCATTGATTTGCGGGAACGGCCGTTGAAACTGCGACAAAAAAAATTATGGAAGAAACGTTAATTATTAAAATATGTAACTATTGAAATAAAGTGGAATTCATTGTTAAGTTTGCCGATCGAAATGTGCTACCCAACTTGAAAAATAAAGTGAATCTTAGATGCGTAATGTACTATTACACCCAAAGCTTGCATTGTTTGAAAATTTGAATTACGTACCTGATCATCGTTTCTATTCTCCATATTAATATATTTAGTAATTAAGCATTTGAAACAATAAAACGAAACAGCATTTCACTAAAATTTACAAGTGATGTAAGATTGTATTCGTCTGGCTCGCAACAGGAATACGACGATCCGTCGTTTCAAGGTCACTACGATTATATCGACTTCCAACACTTTTACGTACTACATTTTGAGCATTGGAAAAATGATTTATTTTTGCATGATTCCATCCTGCACATTCGGCGTTCTTTTACAGCCACCGGGCAATGTCCAAAATTATCGATTCGTTGGTCAGCAGTCGGCAGCGGAGTGGTTTTTGAATTCATAAATCTCGGAAGAATTTTCTAAATCTTGAGAAAGATGATTCTTGAACGACCAGTTCTTCTTTTTGCACCAACAGTGCATAAAGATCGAGCTAAATTTTCTCTGAACTGTCAGATCGTTATTTTTTCCATTGCAGTGCCTTTCAAGCGTTTTCCAATGATCCACGAATTCACAATATCTACTAAATGGAAAAAATTTTTAAATACCATTTCTTTGATCGTTGGATTATCATTTTAAACGAATTTCCCGAAACGTCGATTATACCTGGGATACCCGATTCGCAGACGCGGGCGCCATCGCTGCGGATACGAATATGCAGCGGTAAAGAGAGATTGAGAGCGAATACGACGTCTAAAGATATTCGAAATTCCCATCACGTATTTCCTTCGACAGAATATCAAATTGAATTACGAGGCAAAAATGGGAACATTCGTCATCATCCGAACACGCTTTTTCGCCAAAACAGCCCATACAAGGAGGACGTGGGCGGCTACGGATTCTTTTTACCGATTTCGCGGAGTTTGGTGCGCGGTACGTATATACAGGACGCGGCGGCGGTTACGCCGGAGGTGATTTTTCGTATACGGGCGCATATGTATGCGCGAATACACGACGACGGAAGATGAAGGAAAAACGTGAACGAGACGGCGTGTAAAAACGCGGTCGAACGATGACGAAAAGGAGTAAAAAAAAGGATAAGGTGGTACATGGGTTTTTCTTATTTACGAATGAACCGAGGAAACACGACGGCATTATGGAAGTTGCGCATCAAGGCTTATTAGAATTTTTTTCTTTTTTTTGCCGCGTTAAAAATACCATCTGCATTAGACCGGAACATGGGTGTTTTTAACGCAAAAAAGTATGAAGAATTGCGACCAAGGGAGGTACGCGGTTACTGCGGCTATTTGTGGCGAATCATTCGGAGAGGTACCTTCGCAAGGCCGAGAAAGAAGCATCCAAAAAGGAGCATTTTAATTGCGCGATTTTATCGATAACGTAGATTTGGCGCGGTTGAAATAAGCCGTCGTAACGGAGAGTTTCATGAAATATTAATATTTTTCGACGATTTCGCAAAAACTTGCGAGTTTTAAGCGAAGGCCGTATAGCCGAGGGCGTTGTTCGTCGAATGTGCGGCCGTTGCGGTCACAAAACAGCCACGTTAGCGGAATATAGCATCGAGAATTAATCTTTCCGGCGGATACGCCGCGTCGAGATGGTGTCGAGGCGAGCTCGATGTAATAAATTCGAAAGTTTTTTAATAACCGCCAGAATGCGCCTCGTGCGAACGCCTCGAGTGGCGGTTGAGAGGTTCTGCCGAAGGATTCGTATGCATCATGCATCGTGTGTATTGCTTCGACAGTGTTGCCAGGAGTGGGGATTCTTGTAATTTTCAATTTTTCGGTGGTTTTGCATATAAAGGAACGCGCAGCAGTTTAAAACCGTTCTTAATTCTGGAAAAAATTTTATACCTGTTTTCGTTTGTGTTAGTACGGTGAAACACCGATTATTTGACGTAAACGAGGAATGAGATGCGTCAAATAATCGAATTGTCAAATAATACGTGTTGTTTTTTTCAATTTTGAATTTTATTTGAAAGTTGAAGTATCGTAGTATGACGAAATATACGAAAATTCAGAAATCACGAGATTAGTATAAGTTAAGCAGGGGGAAGTTGATAAAAGAGGAGGGAAAAATTATGGAAAATCATGGGGGAAAGGGAAAAATAGAAGAGGAGTGTCGTACAGCTCTATGCCTGTTTTGACTCGATTTAAAGAAACAATCGCTTTTCTAAATCACGGTTTAATCCAATCCGAAATTATACTTTACCTTAAGCAGAGACCATTCCCAAAAGATGACTAAAGATGACTCTTTTGGGAAGATTCCTAACACTTTTTCCACTTTCTTTTCTTCAGCTAAGAGAAGATAGGCTTCTTCCTGGCATGATGAGATTTTCTTAGTTTTTGAATGAGTAATAGTGGTTTTTGACTTGGCTTTCTTGTCTTGGTTCTGGCTTTTACTTGTCTTAGATTTTTTATCAGACATAGTGCAGGAATTTTTTGGTACAGTCTGGCTATTCTTCTTGTCACTCATTATTAAAAATGTAATAACTAAAACAATAATAATCAAATTTATGAGTAAGTTTGATCCTGGTCCTCGAATGATGTAGCAGTACTTCTGGTATAATTTAATCGTATGTAAACTTTTATTTTGATTTCTCATTCTTTTTGTAATTCTCATACCATGATGTTGTAGTGACAAATAAAAGTTTATTCTAATAACATGTAACATAGTTACCATCGAAGTGGCGGGGTCATTCCCTCCCGTCACATTACCGTTGATGACGGATACCTTGCCGGTAATTACAGGTAGTTTACAAGCAATTACGGTTAATAAGACAAGAAGCACCGAGGTGGTGACAACACTGACAGGAAACAAGCAAAACATCAAGAAAAAATAAAAATTGAAAAAAATATACAAATGGCTTATCAACGCTCGCTTACTCCTCTCTGGCTCGACCGAGCTGGAGAGGATGAATAACACGATGTCTCCAGCCACCAAGCATACTCCGACGATCATACCACAAATACACTCGTAAAATTTTTCCGAAGGTTGTTCATTTAACAATTATCTCAACGTTGTTAAGACGAAGAAACTGTATAGATTTATAGCTGTACGGAATGGAATTCTCTTTAATGCTTAATCGGTGTATGCGAAAGAGATGGTGGAATTGGAATTTTCTTGCTTTTTTTCCTCCTCATGCCCTCCCCGCCGGGTCATTTGTTTTGCTGTATTCTTTTCGTGTATGTCCCCGATAAAGAATTGTTTCGGTGCGACGAGTATTTGATAGATGTCTCGACGAGGAGTAGCGTGGGTGAGAGAGGAGGAATTCTTGGTTTTGGTAAATTTATGTTATGTGTCGCTTATATTTAATCGTACTTTAACCCTTTTCGACGAGCGGAATGTTGGGTATAATTCAAATAAATTATCTGGTGTGTTGTGGGAGCGTTCGCTTGTGTGTTCTTCGTATACGAAGACGTGAACGGGTTCGTAAAATTTTCCAGAATGTTATCGCGGTGATGGTGAGAAGGAGGGTGTTTTGTTTGGGTTGCATAGTTTCATTTCAGTCGACTTTACAACAAATGTACAAGAAAACTATGTACTATTAAGTAAGATGAATTCAATATTTTATTAGATACTTACTTTGGATTCACGTTAATTTTTTTTTTTCGTCGTCAACCTAAAAAGGGGAATTTCGATGATAGATTTATATACCGCGTTGGATGTTATGTACTGGAATGATGTATCATGAAGGAAAATGAAGTTGCTTGGGTTTGAATGTCTGTTATCTTGGAAGTTTGTCGAGGGCACCAGAGTGCAAGGTACAAAGGTTACTTTTTTGGTAACCAATGAGGAAAAGTTACGTTGGTGCGAGGAGGAGGACGGAGTAGCGGAGCTGAAACGAGCCCTAATAAAGCTTCTGGTCGACGTGTAACATAGCTTGCCACCAAACGCATATACGTTGTGTGTACCTGCGAGAGAGATAATTTACAAGGCGACTTTTCACCTCGGCTATAAATTTTACAAAGGATCTTTCGAGAAGGATATATACGCGGCGTAAGTGGAGGTCGTCTGGTGTCATATTTAGATAGCGTCGTCGCAACGTCCTCTCGTTTAATGTCGAGTTACGCTGGGTCCGAAGTTGGCAAGTTTTGAAATTTATTCGAGTCGCGATAACGGTCCCTGGCGAGTGCGCTCGTAGGAAGAAAATGATAAAATGTTGGGGGGGGGGATATTTTTCGTGGTAGTACGGGTGATTGGTTCCTTGTCGGGCTCATGTGTTGAAATATACTTGAGGTAGTTTTGGCGAGGATGAGGTAATACCCGCGTTGCTCCCTCGCCGACACTGTAGTCCAGAAGCGTTGATACCCGCAGGTGTTGTGGTGATTGTTTTGTATTTTGAGATACACTCGATCTACGTAAAAGAACTATTACTTAACGCTCAAAACACATAGGTATCGACCTTCATCATGTTCTATCAAAAGGCACTTACCATGGTTCGTCTGAAATATATGATGTCATATCATAGGTCCTTCAAATAGGGGAGTGTGATAGTGGCCCAACTTCAAGGTACCAAATTTGCAAAAAAAAAATCACTTTGAAAATTGTTTATCATTACAATACATGATGTTTTTTCACTTTGAAAATCATTTATTATTTTAAATTATGTTGTGAAATGTTCGAAATGTTGTCCTCCGACTTCCACACACACCATACAACGATCCACAGCATGTAAACAAATGCGATGAACCAACTCGACATCATCTTGTAAATCTTGAAAAGCGTTCTCAATCAGCGTTTTCATATGATCGATATTCAATGGTTTGGTACGATAAACATTTTCTTTGATAATACCCCATACAGAGAAATCCATACAAGTAATATCACAGGATCGTGGCGGCCATTCCCATTTTCCTCTTCTACCAATCCATTCGTTGAAGGTGTCATTTAGTATGCCTTGCGCATTCTATCGGATCATTATACTTAAGTAGGAATTTTAAATCTCCCTTTTGAAAGTTCGTAATTAAAGAAATCATTGAAACGCTTTCCCATCTGAGTGGAGTGATATACGCAGTCTCTCCACATAGGGACCGAATATCTCAGATTTAGGGTCAAATCCTTCAGACTTTATTTATGTTATAAAGTCAACAAATTTTGATCTAGAGTCATCATCAAATTTACTTGTGATGCATACGTGGGATATAGATCAATCTTCTTTCTCTTGCCTGTCAGACGGGTCGTCCTCGAAATACCAAGCTGCGCTACATTCTTTGACAGTCTTATCCTCACTTGATTTCTCAACATCGGCACGAGACTTGATTTGAGCCTTCTCTTTCTTCTTTAATCTGCGTTTTAAGACTTTGTTTCTTCCTCTTCTGAGATAAACTGGTATCATCTGAGGGGAGGACATTCTCCCTCATGCTTCCATCGTCTTGTTGGGAGGTCAGAGAGACTTCAGCCGCATGAACAGCATCGGGCTTCTCATCGTAAAAAAATTTGCATTTTTTTGTTTTTAATTTCAAATTCATGCCGTGTAGTTTTTCTAACGTTTTTTCCAGACTATAATGTGCGTTTGAACGATCAATTCTTACGTTATCAAAACGTTGTGTTAATTCTTCTCCTATAATTTGAAATTCTCATATAAAGTCTCTTAAGGCTTTTCGGGCCTCGTCTACTGTATTTGGGTAAATTAAATGGTACGATTCGAAAATTTTTTGTAATTCTTCGCGATTTAGGTCGATTATCCAAGAGGTTTTTACTTGCCCATGAGTATTCGTTCTCAATTCTGTTCGGTTCGGGTAAATGTTACACAATTGTCACTTAATTCTTTTAACTAAACGAGGAGAATGTAAAACAAACTGGTGACTATATTCTTTATAACCTATATGCCAGAAACGACATTACAGGATTAAATTCTTTTAATATGACAAGAATGTATTGGTAAAAGAAACTGGTGACTATATTCTTTAAAACCTATAGGCCAGAAACGACATTACAGGATTAAATTCTTTTAACTAAACGAGGAGAATGTACTTGTAAAACAAACTGGTGACTATATTCTTCATAACCTATAGGCCAGAAACGACATTACAGGATTAAATTCTTTTAACTAAACGAGGAGAATGTACTTGTAAAACAAACTGGTGACTATATTCTTCATAACCTATAGGCCAGAAACGACATTACAGGATTAAATTCTTTTAACTAAACGAGGAGAATGTACTTGTAAAACAAACTGGTGACTATATTCTTCATAACCTATAGGCCAGAAACGACATTACAGGATTAAATTCTTTTAACTAAACGAGGAGAATGTACTTGTAAAACAAACTGGTGACTATATTCTTTATAACCTATAGGCCAGAAACGACATTACAGGATTAATAATTTTACAAGCAAGGACTTGACAGAAATATACAATACCTTTGGAAATGAAAAACGTAATTGAAATAGAAAACTCTTCTCAAAATAACGTACTAAATAAACATATACAACGTTAATGACTCCACTCAACTGACCAAAGATTATATAATAAACTTCGTTTAAAATAGATAGGCATCTCAATGTAGAATTTTTGGCCAGCGATTTTTTTCATCTGTGGAATTCATTTAGTTCGCAGGCATGACACCGCAGTCAATTAGCGTCACTGTCGCATGTTTTGTTTATTTTTTTACGTTTGTTTCGTTTATTCGTTTATAACGAGAGACTCGTGTCGTGACCCTGGACGTCACGAGATGTTGTCAGGGTAGGAAGACGCGTTGTAGTTTTAGCAATACGCATTGTGAAACGATCGTTTTTTATCAATATTGAATAGAACGTGATGAAATGAGCTTCGAGTTTGCATTTTATTCATTTATACGAACTTTTCGCAGCTTTCGTGCTTTCGAGTCGATCGATTGTGCAGAAACATGGTAGCAGAGCGTGGTTTCGATCCACAGACCTTTGGGTTATCTTCGTCTCGAAGCGGCGGAAACTGATCGATGTTTTGACCCTGTCCTTCCAGGGCGCCGAGGATGGATTCAAGCTCGAGATACGTGTGTCTTAAGCTCGTATTCGCGTTCGTCGCGCGTGGTAACGCTCGTAACTGCGCGTATAATGCGCTCACGATATCCTCGGTAACGTCGAATGTATCGGCGAGTTTGTCGAGAGCTTTACCATAGTTTTCATTCGTGAGATCGAACCGCTCAATCAATTTCAATGCGTCGCCTGTGACACACTCCTTTAAATGCTGGAGTTTCTCCGCCTCGGGCATCGGAAGCGCATCGTATTTCATATGAAACGATGCAGCGAAGGTCGCGTATGTTGTAATATCACCGTTGAACTTCGTTACCTGGATTTCCGGAATCCTCCGACCGAATCCGGATGTCGCGGGTGTCGTCTGCGACGTTTCAATGTTAAGCGTTGCTACGACGTACTTTGCCGATCGTTGTAACAACGCGAAATTATCGTTTTTTTTTTTTTTGATGCAAATGGCGGCATAACCAACGCGGAAAATTGGCGCGAACGATGCGATCGCGAATTCTTCGCCCAGATTACGCGAAAAAGTTCGAAAGTTCGTGGAAATGAATCGTATTAGCACCCTGCTACCATGTTTCTGCGCAATCGATCGACTCGAAAGCACGAAAGCTGCGAAAAGTTCGTATAAATGAATAAAATGCAAACTCGAAGCTCATTTCATCACGTTCTATTCAATATTGATAAAAAACGATCGTTTCACAATGCGTATTGCTAAAACTACAACGCGTCTTCCTACCCTGACAACATCTCGTGACGTCCAGGGTCACGACAACTTGAAGGGTTAGTGGGACGCGGGGTTATGTTCGCTGTTACTAACCACTTCCTCCGGGAGCGCGGTAGAGCATGAGTTTGTTACGGAATGAAAACACAAGAGCGTGCCAATAAAATATACTATTTATTAAATAATAATATAAGTACATTTATTTACACACGGACACGAGGCGTATTTATAATATATATATATAGCTGGAGGGGTGACTCGTTTGGGACCGAAGGTATCTTGTCTGCTGGTGGCTCGTTCGATCGGATAGCTCGTTAGGCTCGTAGGAACTCGTTCAGATATCTCGTTCGTATGGTGAATGGCTCGATCGAATGATGAATGGCAAACCGACCACCGGACACCCGCGTATTTATAGTCGCTACCGCGGGGTGCGGTGGCCGGGACCAGTGAAAACAGCTGATACCTAGCGGGAACATATCACCCAACCTGTGAGGAATCGGAGCTTGATGAGGGATTCGCATTACTATCATCAACTATTATACTCTCTACGCGTTCATTAAATATGTTGAAGTAGAATACAGTCAACAGCAACTTTAACCAGGATACGTCGTCCATCCTACTATTACTGACCAAAAGTTTAAATTTAAACAAATCCTTGGCGTCTATCTCGATATCATCAATAGTTACAGTCTTAATATTAAAATCAGCATTTTTATTAGCTGTGTAATCATCACGCATCAAACGTAAACACTTCGTAATTATAGCAGCCATGGTCGAAGTAGAGAATGAATGACTATTTTTAACGTTTACATATACTAAAGAAACTTTAATTTCATCCATTAGAGACCTTGAGAATATAAATACTTCATTATTTAACATGATATTAATGCTACCTTTTGAACGTTCGACGTCTAAGACATCCTTGCCTTTAGAATTAACAATTTTCTTTATCCCATAATTAGTACGAGTACTGTTAGTAAAACGAACGTCAGGTGGTATACATAATAAATCGGCAATATATGCTAAACTCGTACCATTGATTATTTGTAAAATCTCAGACATATCAAAATGTAGTAACGACTGAACCGCACATAAGAACACGCGTTCGCACCTAATAAAAGTCATAGGTGCATACAGCTGTGTGACATTAAAATAATCTGCAATAATGCACTTCATGTGATTAAATATTAATTTAAGCATAACCACCTTTGCAGGTTTATCCTTTAGCTTAAGTGGAATAAAATAATGGGATAAACGATCCCAAGCAATATTTGTCAGTCTGTCTAAATGGCTTCTCGGCATCCAGTCGCTTAATGTCTCCGGGCTGGGGTTCCTTATCAAAATAGCTTCAATCTTTGCCATTATTCTGTCCTTTATAAAATTATCTAAATTAATGACATGATGATCATTGGAACTGTCTAACTTATAGTTAAAATATGGAACCAAACCGAATCTCTTTTGCAATAAAGTCTTTTCCTCTTC